>JAVJIF010027657.1:0-62380 GCA_038442645.1 Agave tequilana | reverse complement strand
GAAGTGGAGCCATCCACCGAAGATCAGGCTTTCTTTAGTGAGCAGGCAGATTAGCTCCGGTCCTCGTGCCAGACTCTCTCCTTTTGACTCACGAGATCCTCTTTCTACTTGTGAGCTTTTTGTATACATATTGTATATATCCTTTGGACTTGGGTTATGATGTAATGCACACGTCATGGTAATACTTATAATATCCTGTGATAACTTGTATGTGTACTTCTTGTGTTGGCATATGTATAAATACCACGCTTTGTCGTGCACTCTGTTCTTATTGTACTTTTATGCTTAGCGTATATACGTGGGGGCACCTTTTGACCAACGTATATACGTCGCAGTGACGTCCCCGTATCTGTGGAATCGGGGCGTTACATACACTGCGATGAAAGACTTTGACTAAGGTCGCAGTTTAAATGTACAATGCGACCAAGACTCTGACTACATTATATACAAAAGAAATTAAACTATAAAGTAGAATTTTATCGCAGGCTGAAAACAATGATCTGAAAAGATTTTATACTTTCAAAAAAAAATTTATCCCAGGCTGAAAAGGAGAAACTACATCTTTCAAAAAAGAGGTAAAGAAATAAGGCGAAAAGTAATTTATATTCTATAAAGAGCGGCAAATAAAAGGGGGGAAAAATAATAATAAACAATAAGGAAAGTTATCATAAGGGGTATTTGGTAATTTAACTTCTACCTAAAAGCAGACGCAAGTCAGTGAGGTGACAAATCGAGCCACGTCACCGCAGGCTGAGAGAGTACTCTCAGCCCGCGGGCTGATATACATTTTTCTCTCTATATATATATATATATATATATATATATATATATATATATATATATATATATATATATATATAATATATATGAAGTACCCCGGAATCCTACAATCAAAAACTCTCACAATGGCGCCCTTACTGCTCTCAGTCCAGAGACGAAATCCTGTGCTCGTGGCTCCGGCCGAGCAGACCCCGCACGAGTTCAAGCGTCTCTCAGACCCTGAGGTTCCAGGCCCGGTCATCCAGTACTACAAGAACAAGCCCAAGATGAGAGGATGCCATCCCGCTGCGGTCAACAAAAAGGCCCTGGCCAAGGCCCTTGTGTTTTACTACCCGTTCGCCGGCAGGCTGAGAGAGGGGCTGGGGTGGAAGCTGGTCGTGAGTGCACTGGAGAGGGGTTCTGTTTGTTGAGGCTGATGCCAATGTGAAGCTTGAAGAATTTAGGAAGCAGTTGCCTCCTCCGTTGCCGTGGCTGAGTGAGCTCTTGTATAATGTTCCGGGATCGGATGGAATTATTGGCTGCCCTTTGCTGTTGATTCAGGTAAAGCAGCTGAATTTTACTAGTTTATTTATAGCTTATAACGCTTAAATTTCTTGCAGGTCACTAGACTAGCATGCGGGGGTTTCACTTTCGCCGTCCGCCTCAACCACACCATGTCGGATGCTCAAGGAATAGCTCAATTCCTCAACGCGGTCGGAGAAATGGCACGCGGAGAACCTTCTCCCACCGTGCATCCTGCGTGGTCTCGAGAGCTCCTAAGTGCTCGAAATCCTCCATCGGTGACACGCGATCACAGAGAATTCGACGCGATTCCTGAATCCCAACGAACCCTGTTCCCACCCGACGAACACCTAGTCCACAAGTCCTTCTTCTTCGGCCCCATAGACATCACCACTTTGAAGAAAAAGGTGCTAATTCCCTGCACCTCATTCGAAGTCCTAGCAGCGTCTGTATGGCGAGCCCGCACCATGGCATTGCGCTTGGACCGAGCGATGAGCTCCGGTTCATGTTCCCCATAAACCTGCGCGTCAGAATGAGCCCCTATTTGCCTGCTGGCTACTACGGTAATGTGTTGGTGTATCCTGCTGTGCTGTCCACCGTCAAAAAGCTATGCGAGAGTCCTTTGAGCTACGCTGTTGAGCTTGTCAAGAAGGCCAAAGCCAAGGCGACGGCGAATATATCAAATCGGTGGCCGATCTGATGGCCCTCAGGGACGGCCGCCGGTTGCGATGAATGGTGCGCCACGTGTGTACTTTGTTTCGGATACCACTCGTGTTGGATTCGCCGAAGTTGATTACGGGTGGGGGAGCGCTGTGTACGGTAGTCCGGCGACAAGGGGCGATGCCCTTCCCGGTGTGTTCAGTTCTTCATCGCGTTTACGAATGAGCAGGGAGAGAGAGGAACTGTTGTGACCATGTGTTTACCGGAAGATGCGATGGGGAGGTTCGCCATAGAGGTTGAGCAGTTGATTCGAGCACCGGTAAACTTTAGAAATATGTTGTAACTAAAAATATGTTAGTGACAATTATGGCTCTTGCAGAAAATATTATCACTATATGAAAAAATAGTGTGTTTGGTAATTGTTAAAACTCTACTACTCTCTACTTTTTTCTTCAAATGTGAAGTTGATTAAAAACTGAATTGTAATGCATGAGTCGAAGACTCATAGGCAATCTCTTTATTGTTAATGTATATTGTAAAAAGTCAATCAAATAATTATAACTTTTACATTTATCTTGTCACATATGAAGTAATAAGATATATAAAAAAAAAGAAAAAAAAACTCTCATAAATGAAAAAAAGGACAGTTTCTCACGTAAAAGAAAAGATGATAACTTCAACTTCTTTTCAATTGCTAGATGTAAGATAATATTTTGTAGGAGCCAAAGAACTTTCAACAATATTTTTCATTAGAGAACATCATTGGCGCCCAAAGTGGTCCGCGATCATTGGCATGGCTATCAGTACTTTTTGCTAATGCAAATTGAAATATGCCTTGATCATGGAATTAGTATAGCATCCAAATTGACAATTTTAACTGCCTATTGTCCCTTGAACACTTACAATTTAGATTTTTTTTCTTAACTAATAATACTCTTTGTTCATTACACTCATAATTGTTTTACACTAAAAAAAAAATCAACTGTTCACAAAATAATGAATGGTTACTCCCAACTCAGAGGCAAACTTGATTAAAGCATATAATTTGAGACAAAAAATTCTCATATGTGAATTAATTATTGGCAAACTTGGTCAGTGAACATGACACATAGCGAGTTTTGGCCTTAGACGGCCTCGTCATCAGCCCTCATTAAACTTTAAAATGACGTATAAAATGAACCACAGTTATGTGAAGCCCCGCTGATTACATGCAGAGAGAATTACATGAGTGCAGTTATTTAAACCCAAGAATTGATAAATAGCCCCAAAATAAGTCATGATTTTCTTGGACTGTTTTAACCTCAAATAAAAAGTCCAAAATATAAAATTAATTTTTCAAATATTACAATTTTATCACAATAATTTGTTAGTATATCCATGTAATTAGTAAGTACACCCAACCCATATAACTTTAATTCTTTTTCAACATCAAAACTCTCTCTATTACTCAACTCATAAACCCTAAAAAATTTAGACTCATCCCCTTTAAAAAAAATCACAAACCTTCATTTTCAAATATTTTAAGTTCGTACCTTGATTAAACCTAGCTAGTAACCCTCGAGTAAAATAGAGTTAAACCATGCAAAGCTAATGACAAAGAATGAAGTTGACAAAAAAAATGACTTGACTGGTTTATAATCACAATAGGATCAAATTTGGACAACACCAAATTGGATTTTTGTAAGCAAATAATGGTATTTTGCTGAAGTATTTTATTTCTTAGATTTTTCTTAAGGATGTTTTGTTGAAGCAATTTAACTTGGACCACTAAATGGTGATTAGTGGCTCACAAAAAAAAGATTCCAAAAAGCTTGTTTGACAATTAATATTTGTTTGATAGTGGCTTTAATTTACAAAATTGTGATCACTAAGAAAGCGAGATCATGACTGATAACAACACCAGTACAATATTTCAACAATTTTGAAAAAAATACTTGTACTGCAATGCCTGCTCTTTTCTCTTCTTATCAATAGAAATGTTGCATAGGAATTTTAATTTTAAAATATCAAATTAGATTCCTGCAGAAATTTGTGTGCTACTAAATTAAGTGAAAAGGAACATTCTTGTAATGACTAATTTCAAATTGAGATAGGGAAAAGAGGGGGGGTTAAATTTAAATGAGAGGTATAATTGGGTTTTTATACTTAAATTGGGTGTGTAGAATATAAGGATATTTAGGATAATTTGAGAGGTTCTATGTAATAATTTACTGAGTTTACTAACTAATGGGTGTACTACTTATCACTTCTTTGAATTTAAATAACTGCACTCGGATTACATGAGCATGCAACCCTTGCGTCCATCATGCATCACATCAAGTATTCAATGTGAAATCAACCTAAACAATTAGACGGCTATACATGTCTGGAGGACCACTGAGAGTGGGCCAAAATGTTACATCGCAATCAAAATTTTGATTGCTACTTTTCCCCAAAAATTGGGGAAAAAAAAAAAGAAGGGTTGCTAACTGAAAAATAGAGAAAATTTATTAATTTTAGGTAACAAGTTAGATATTTCGCCCAATTAAGCAGTTAACCCATGCTAAACTTACACCCAAGCTTTAATAACTTCTTATAACACTAATATATATATACCATTAAGTATTATAGAACAAGTGGAGAGGATGAAAAATGCTTATTATACTATTATTTTTTGAACAACATTATACTACTATTAGACTAACGACTCCTACCCTTATGAATTACTAGTAAGACTCTCTAATCAGTCTAATAACAATATAATCTAGTATAATATTAATAGTACAATTAGCATCACTTGAATAAGATTCGAGATTTATATGCTAGATAATTGTTCGAGATTATATGCTAGATACTATTGTTCAAGCATTCCAGGTATTTTCCTTAAGTTTTTTCACAGGGAACCTTTATCAAAATAAAAGACAAACCATCCAAAATTCAGACTTAATTTGGGTTAAAACCCTAATAAGAATTGTAAGCACACAACTCATAATAATTTGGTCTCAATCTAGATAGACAGATTCCTCTGACTTACTTGGGTATATCTTCCTCATATGATCTGTTATTTTTATCTTGGCTAAGGTAAGGAAAAGAGTTATAATTGCAATTGTCCCATGCCTTAATTATTCGAGCACTACTCACAATATTACCTACAAGTTAGACGATTTTTTGCTTGACAATTTTGATGACACTACAATAGAAATGGGCTTCCACGTCGCTCATTTCACTTCAATTTTAAGTCACAACGGCATATATCAAAAAGAGGTGACAGTTTTGAAATTTGATGAAAAATATACAATTTTGCTTTTGGATTTTTTATGGCGGCTATTAAATTAACCGCTGGAATATATTAATTTCATGGTGGTTCTTTGAAGAACCGTCGTAAAAGTTGATCGAAAATCCCCCAACGTTTTTTCCCAATCTAACCCTCCCTCTCTCTCTCTCTCTCCCCCCCCCCCATGTCTCCCCTAACGCAGCTACACTCGATGTTTCTCTCTTCTCACCTCCCCCGATGCCTTCATCCCTAGAGGTCATCGACACTGTTAGTTCCTCTAATCCTCGAGGCCCTTGTCACTATCGCTGACCTCGAGGCCCTCATCTCCCCTCGAGGCCCTCGCTTTCAGTTCCTCCCCTCAAGGCCCTCGCTGCCATTGCTGTTCCCTCGAGGACCTACCCGCCATCTTCCCCTGCCGTCTCTCTTGATCTCCTAGACATTTCACAACTGAACTCCAATGCACTCACTGATTATTCCCCTCTCAGGCACATTCATGAATGTTGGTTGTCTCTCTCCCCCTACCGTCATTCTTTGTGGATCTCGAGTGAAGTTCACATGCTGCTCTCTTTCCCTCGCCATCATTTGTCACTCTCTTACCGACGATGTTTGTGGATCTCGACCGATGCCGCTCTTGGCTAATCGTCTCGAACACCCCTGTCGCCATCGCCGCTGTCGGATCCACTCTCTAGATCTAGAAGAAGGTTAGGGCATTATCCCTTTTATAATTCTTTGCTTTCTAAAAATTAAAATTCAATTTTTTTAATATTGAAATTTTAATCTAAATATTGAAAATAAAGAGAACACACAACTTTCGCTTAATAAAATTTTATGGTAGTGGTGGTGGTGGCGGGGTGCGTTTGTTAGTGGTGGTTGGGGGGTGCGTGTGTCATGTGGGATGTGGCGGTGATGTGTGTGTTGGCGGCGGTGGTGGGGGGGGGGTGTGCGCGCGCGCGCGCGTATGTCTGGGTTTGTGTGCATGTGGGGGGTGTTGGGGGTGATGTGTATGTGGTGGTGGTGCTGGTGTAGGTGGCGGGGGGGGGGGTGCGCATGTGGTATGTGTATGTGTGTACGAGTGGTAGTGGTGGTGGTAGAGTGTGGGATACGTGCACACGCTCGTATGTGTGTTGTGTGCATGTGCGCGAGCACATATGGATGTGTGCGTGTGGTGTGAGCGTGCATGTGGTGTATGTAGAAAATTAATGTATATATGTAGAAAGAAAAATGAGTGTATATAGAAATGAAAGCATTGTAATCATAAGAACTGAGCTCACCAAAAATATGAACAAAAAATGAAAAACGAAAAATCAAGAAGAATAGTTATAATAAGACTATCAATTTGAACTCTTTACATGTTTTTTTATGTTGTTATTAATCAATTATTGTTTTTAATGTCAAATATGGATCGAAAATGAATGTTTCCTAGTAGGTTAACTATTGAATATAAGAATGGTGTAGAGGAGTTTATTAAATTTACTATTGAGAGTGCGACAATCCTATTCATATTAAGTACCCGTGCATAAGATGTGGTTGTCTTAATAAAGTTATTATTGTATTAAGAGACTATTTAATTATTAATAGGATTGATCAAACTTATACAAGATAGATATGGCATAATGAGAGTGCAAGAGGAGACAGACTGATTATTTCAAATGATAGAAGATGTGATGAGAAGAAGTTGATTGTAGTGAGAGTGATCAATTAGAAAGACATGATCTATGATGTAGAAGAAACTTTACATTTATTAAGTGGTTCTGAAATCAATTTAATAGTTAATTAAAAGAAATAAATAAGCATATAAACTATATAAGACACATCAATCCTACTCAATCAAGGAGAAAAAACTAGGTAATAGATGAGCACAGTAAATCATTCATTAAGTGGTTCCGAAATTGAGTTGATGCTCAATTGATAACTAAATCAAATTGTATGTCTGGAAATTTAAGATGGTAGTGCATGGGCCTCGCATGGATATCATGTCTTGATATGGATATCCTATAAATGGTTAATATTTTACACAAAATCACATGATGACAGGTGTACTATACAAAATAGTAAGTGACCTTAGTGGCTGAAGTAATACATATTTTCAGCGCCAAAGACAACAAATTAGTATTTGTAAATACGTCACACTATAGGCTGATCGAGGACATATGGGAGTTAGATTACACTATGTTTTGGGTTTCTGTGTTATGATGTAAGTGGGAGGAGAATAATAATAGCATCAAAGTTGACAAATTAGAATCATTCTAATGGATCTTAACAAAGATGGTCACAAAGAGGACACATTCACATTAGAATCACAAGTAAAACAAGTATTTTACATCACAGATCCTACTGATAAAAAGTAGTTCATTGTTCTCTTGATGAAACCACAAATTACAACTAATTGTGATAGTGAGAATGATATAGGGGATAATATTGATGAGGTTCCCTCTTTTTCTCTGGGATTAACAAGAGGTGATAATATTGATGGCGATGATGGAAACGATAATGTCGAGGACAGCGAGTTTTACATAGGAGATGATCATTTTGAAGAAATATTGGTTGAGAAAAGTTTAAAAAAAAAGAAAGAATAAATCTATTTATATGTTTTATTTATTATTTATTTATGAATTTACTATTTCTTACTTTCTTATATTATTAATAAGATTCTAGCTTTTGTGTTTATGTTTCTTAATAGGCATATGGATTCATCAGAGGCCAATCATGATGCCTAAAAGAAGAGGGGTCGTGGCCCCGCTCACATGAGTCATCTCATTTTAATGAGAAATCGGAATGGGAGACTAAATGTATAGTTGAATGAGAGTAACACACTACTTGGTGAAGAGGAGAGGCAATTGAGTAGCTACATTAGATGTGTAGCTCGTCATTACATCCCTGTTGACATTGAAAATTGGCATACGGTTTCTAGAAAGTTGAAGAACAAATCTGGGATAATATTTTGATAACAAATTCAGAATAATTTAATTGTCTATATATACTAGATTTATTCTTTTATAAATATATTAATATTTTATTATTATTACAGAGTGTATTCATTCAATATGGGGCAAAGCATGATTTACTAATGGTGGCTGGTCAAAGGTAGAAAAAAATTTAAATTATTTGACAACAGAATTCATCGACAAAGGTTTAATAGAAAATCCGTCATAAGAATATGACCTTGTTGACCAAGAAGTTTGGGAAACTTCGTATTTCAGCATTCTACTGCAGAGTTTATGGTTAGTACAACATAACTATATATTATACAGTAATTTAATTACATATCTGAAATTTTAATGTTATTTTAATAATTATGTTTCTAATAAAGTTTGAACAAGAAGAATAAAGATAATCAGGAAAAGAGAGTCAAATATAAGTACTGATTAGGTTGTAAGGGATATGTCCGGTTTAAATAAAAACTGATAAGAGTGTTTTTTGTTGATTTTTAATATTTACAGTTTTTTTTATGGATTATTACTTATGTCTTGCATATATATTTTTATACAATAGATAGCCAAGAGATCAAGTGAGGATGGTTCACCCGCCTGCTCAATTTCTTGGACAGAGTCATGAAAAAATGCTAGAATTTTTGCAGATGGCTCGCACATAAATGCACATAGTAAAGAGTTGTGCAAAAGAATTGTAAGTGTTTATATTTACAACAAACTTGTCATAGCATTTTCAGTTTTTTTGAAATTTCTATACATTTTTACTATGAAATTTCTTCTAGGACTCTCTTTCTCATTATGTATCTCAAGGAGACATTCATCCTTCTAAAATGAATGACATATTGGTTATGTCATTGGAGACTGGTGAGCCACACCGATCATGTTTGAGCCGGGGGACAATGGGCTACCCTTGTGAAGTACTTCTATATATCTTGCCAATGTCGTAGAAGTCATACAGACGAGGAGACAAAAAGGCTTGGTGAAGGCAAATTTGAAGCCAAAGGGAAAGCACGAGAAACCGAGATGAGATTTGAATGATGAAAGAATTCCGGCTGGAGTTCTTACAGACCTGTACGCCACACCCTTGCCATGTTGTAGTACGCCCTTCTTCTGCTACACTATATAGCGGCTACAATAGTTGTACAGTTTCAAGACATTTATCCGATATTCTAGAGGTAATCTTATTTAATTTTTTTTAATATACTATGTTTTGAGCACCATATGTATTTTGTTAATACATTGATTATTATTTGGTTGTCACAGGGCGGTTATCTTCTAGTTTCTTTAGCCATTGACCCTCGTAACTATGAAATATTATCTTTAATGACGATTATTTTTAGGACCATCATAAAAGGTTAAAATTTTCATTGATATATAATCACTGTTAAATGTGGATTTTCATGGTGTTTTTACTGACAATTGCTATGAAATGTCCGTGTGTTCATTACGGGCTAAAACTGCCGTGAAATTTTAACGTCGCCCGAATAGACGGAGGTTTTTGACCTGCCATCGTTGCTGTTTAACAGCGGTTTTAAACCACTGTGAAAGCCCAGTTTTGTTGTAGTGCGACCATTTTCCATATATATCTTTTCTATATATAGCTTTAAGATAAGATTATATATATGTATATTATATAATGTGTATATATATATATATATATATATATATATATATATATATATATATATATATATATATATATATATATATAATATATATATATATATATATATATATCCCATTTATGTTCACTATGAAGGCATTTTATTTTTCTTGTTCTGATTTTGTTCTCTTTTTATTAAAAGAAGGTCAAAACGTAGTCTCGGAGTTAGGATCTTGATCAATTTACCAGTAAAGCCAAACTCAAGAAATGTGTTCCCTTATTCTTTGGTATCAATTTAGCGAAACCGTTTTTGGGCATTGCATTGTGATGCCAGATAAAGGAAACAAGTACTACTTTTGGACAGAGTTAGTAACTGATATTCATTTTTTCCATCCATCAAATTTGAATGAGAGTGAGTTTACTTACATGTGGCTTATTATATTTTGTTTATGTAAAATATTCATTTATTGTGCTATATATGCTACTTTTTCTAAACAATGAAGAATACGCAAAAGATTATATCTAAATTATTATTTTGTTGACGGTGAATTGAGACTCACTTGGTAGAGTGATTAAATTAAAATACAGAAGATCTTAAGTTCAAGATTTGATTATTAGACGATGATTTTATTTAAAAAAGGAAAAAAGCTAAAGGGAACAAATATTGTGTATAATTCTGACTATTAGACTTTTCTAATCAAACATGATTTTCAAATAATAACATCAATTACTTTGTCATAAATAACTGTAGTGGTCAGATTCTGATCTGCATCAAGATCCCGATACGTGTCCCGCCTTATTATATCCTCCCGAAGGCAGACGACAAGATGTGCCAACAGAACATCTTCCCGAGGTGACTCCTCTCTGTTCCTAAGATCACTCCTCTTTTCAAAGACTCAACTATCCCGATATCACTCCTTCTAAGAGCGTCATCATCTCGAAGTCGATTCTTTTCGTCCCGGGCAAGACGGATCAGCAACCAACCTTATTGATCACCGCCTACATTCATGATGATCATTTTCTTATTGTACGGAGATTGAAAAAAGTGTTTTAGCTATGTAGAGTTTATTGTAAAATTTTGCAAATAGTGAAGTCTCTCCCTTCTCCTCGTGATTCTTCTCATATTGGGTTTTTACGTAAAATCTTGTGTCATAATTTGCTCTCAGAGTGAATCTCTGAGTTACTTTCATTCTCCGTGGTGCGAAATTGACTGCTCGATTTATCGCCACCACATTTTGGTACTTTCATTGAGATCTGAGTCCCAACGCTCATATTTCTCCCTTACTAAATCCATCCTCAAAGAGCCTCTCCAGCAAGCCATGACTTCGAAAAAATAACCGATCACGAAGGGATAATCTTCAAAGGTAAATCTGTTGCCATCACTGGGGATATTATTCCCTCGAGTGGCTTCATCCCCACGTAAAAGATACTGCCTCCGCACCTTTGAAAGGTGTAACCAAAGATATCCACCCGTCATCAACTTACGACGCCCAATTCCTCCAATTGTTTGCTGACATGAAGGAAAAATTGGCAAAGTAGTAAGCTTTATTCAATCACGAACGAGGGCAAGCAGAGGAGGATTGAGAAAGCGTTGCATGTGAATGGGAAGAGATGAAACACCTAAACAACCAACTCCTTGCCCAGATCACGGCTCTTCAGAACTCCCTAGCACCTCCTCCATCGCAAAAGAGGCCCACTGCAATGGAGGCTAAGAGTGGTAAACAGTCAAAAAGTCGAAGGTGTCGCAAAGCGGCCTCCCCACTCCATCGGCGCAATCCGACGATGGGTCGAGTTCACCTCATCCCCGCAAAAAGGATCGACTTGATCATTCTCGAAGGAAGACTAAGAAGTTCATTCGTGTCCAAGATCTCAACCAGCTTGTATGAAAGTGAGTCAAAGAAGCGAGTATACCATATCATCATAGATTCAAGGCCATCGCCACTGATGCATCCAATTCTCCATTCTCTGAGGAATACTGGAATATGAATTTCTCAAGAAGATTATAGTTCCGAACTTTGATTAGGTCAGAGTGATCCAATTCAGCACCTCTGCCAGTATCAGGATAAGATGGTGATCCATTCCAGAAATGACTCTCTCTTGTGTTGAACCTTTTCCTCCGGCTTGTAAGGGGTAGCTTCTGACTGGTTTCACTCCCTTTTGCTACACTCAATCCACAGTTTTAGAGATTTCACCAAATTATTTTTTGCTTAATAGTTTTCCCGTTAAGAGTTCAAACAGAACAACCACCACCTCCTCTCCATTAAGATGAGGCCCTCCGATAGCCTCAAGGCATATATTGGTTACTTTCAGAATCAGCTGGCCAATGCACACAACTATAATGAAGATGCATCCACTCTCACATTCATCAGCGGACTACAAATCACTCACCCACTATACAAGCATCTGATGAAATACAACGTCACCCGTTGGAGTGAGATCCTATCCCGAGCCCAACCATACATCTAATTGGTGGAAGCAATGGAAAGCTCCGCCAGCCTATCTTTCAACTGCGGTGATGACATAACAAAATCAACGTTGCAGCAATGAGGCTCCTCCATTGACTTTCAGGGTCGCGGACAAGGCATTTTAAAGAAGCAATCATTCCCACACCGTCAGGAGAGCCAACCCCGAGCCTACTAAGTGTCTGACAATTTCACTCCGCTGAAGCTCTCGATCCACAACATCTTTGAAGCCAACAAGGGTCAACCCAGGGTTAGGTATACGGAGGCGAAAACACAGGACTCTGTTCATCTTGGAGCGAGAGACTACTGTTTCTTCCACGACAATAAGGGATACCAAACTTCTGAATGCCGGTCCCTCTGAAAGTACCTTGAAGATCATGTCCAGCAGGGCAATCTTTGATAGTACATCCTCGAACTCAGAGCTTCCTCCAAGACAGAAGACAGCATGAGATCTGATAGATAGTAAAAAGTGCATATTTATCATCACATTTACTATCACATTTTCATATTTATTCATATAATCATGCACTATTACTAATATTTTATTATTTATTGTGTGCAGGCCTTGAGTAATAAAAATAAAGGAATAAAACCTTAAAAGAAGCCCAAAAGCCCATGTTTAAAGCCCAAGTGAAAAGTTGCAATTATCAAATGTCAAAATTGTAATTACTGAGGGCAATAGTTGCAAATACTAAAAGAAGAGGGAAGGATAGACTTCTATTCAACCCTAAATACTTGCAGGATGAGGATAAAAGCCAAAGAAGGAGAGTTCAAGATCACAAATTCGTTGATAAAAGATTTGAATTTAGGGTAACTTGCTTCCCAAGTTATCCCGAAATCTCAAAATAAAGAGTCATGATACATCTTCCAGAAAGATAAACCCAGATGGACGGACCAGAGAAGGCCACACGCGAAAGCGCATGGCCAGCCGACACAACTTGGCCGCGGAAATGCGGCCCAAGCCGCATTTCTGCGGCAGTTTGGATGAGCCAGGGCAACGGTTTTCGTGGAGGAGTCGTATTGGGACTCTACCTCCTTCTGCACCTATAAATACCCCTGCAGAGCAACCGAGAAGGGCGTCCAGCGAAGTACAGGGCCAAATCTAGGGTTTTTAGGCTAGGTTGTAACTTAGTTTTTATTTTTCTTTTGTAATCTTTATTTTCTTTTAAGAGGGAGAGGCCTATGTTGAGAGTGACACCGATGTACCCTCTTCCTTTCTTCCATTGTTTCAAGCAATAAAGGTAATATTTTTCTCATGTTCATTGTTTTACTTTCCTTTTCGTTTTCTTTTCCTTTTCTATTTTATCTCTGTTGGTTTTTGATGAGCATGCAAGTGATTCCAAAGCACAAGTATAACAAGTCTTTGTGAGTGCCAACGATACTTCATGGAGATGTTCTCCTCCTCAAGGTCCGTATCACTTCATTCTTGCCCAGCTTGATGATATAATGCGAATAGGGGACTGAGCTCGATCCTATGATTTATGCGTTGAACGCCTCCGAAGTAAGGTAGAGCATGTAAGGTTTTCACGTATTTCATCAACCAAACTAAGGTAAGTGTTCCTTTATTTTCTTTTATTTCTGTAGATTAAGTCACCAACACCTCATCTACCAACTCTTTCTTTCCCGACTCATTGTAAATATCGCTTCTATTTCTCCATCTTCTTAACCTATCACTTTCTTTCTAACCTAACTTTAACCACTATTTTCTTATTTTCCTTTTAATAACTAAAAGAAGAAATTTTTAGAGAACTTACTTAACAAGCTTCCATCGCTAGTCCCTCCCTATGGATCACGGCCCGCATAGCCATTGCTACAACGGATAGAATTGAGCACTTTGCACATCTCTATTTCTAAATCTAAAATTCTGTATTTTGTGTGTAGTAAAAACTCAATCAAAATTTTGGCGCCGTTGCCGGGGAGGGACGGTAAGTTATTCTCTAAAAAAAAATTAATTATTGATTTATTTATTCTTTTTGTTTGCAGGATCAGAGAACAGGAAAACTAACAGCAGCAAAGGACATATAGTAACTCTGTGTCTCTGCCCTCGAAGGCAGAGCAGCAGAGCCTACCACAGAGCCGCGTTTGCGCGGCAATAGCCGCGTTTCCGCGGCCTGAGTAGTGAACTACTCACTCTGTTTTCTGCAGTTTGCTGCAAATTAAAAGATTTGTTTACTGCTCTGTTAACTTTTCTCGGTGATCACCCTGTACACTGCTAATTAATTAACAGTAACCCATTTGTTGAAAAATAAAAAAAAATTAGACTCTTGCATATAGGCACGTGTCTATTTAATTTTTTTAATTTTTGTTGAAGAGTGCTGGAGACAAGGTACGTTCGCATTGCATATAGACTAGGAAGCACCCTTGGCTGATTTTTCTGCTTTGAGTGAATATTTGTCTACTGCTTTACACGTGCACTAAATTGATTTAAGGGCTTGTCCTATAAATAAGATAAGGTGGGGATTTCATCACCCTTCCTTGGCCCACAAACAATCTCCTTACTCACTAACCCAAGCCTAACTAAAAATGAGTAGACATTGGCCCTAGGGACATCTCGGACTCAATTAGGAGATTATCCTAAGGGGGAACAGTGTTGGAATTTGACTCCTGCCAAATCAGTGTCTAGGAAGGGGATTGAGGGCCGAAAGCCCGAAGATTGGTGGTTATTTAATTAAGGAACGTCTTTGACGAAAAACCTCCCACCAATCTTGTCCTGACCTGGCTGATTAACTTGTGGTCAAAGTCTACACCCTACCTCCCGTGGACAGTCTAACCAGTTAGGAGTCGTCTAGATCATAAATCTACCCTAACTTAGAATTTTTTTTTTTTTTGTTTGCTTATTTGTTTGTTTTCTTTTTATTTGTTTGTGTTTGTGTGATATGACATATAACAATAATTTTTCCAATTTTAATCCATATTACACACCAAACTCTTTTTTGGATATTATCAACCCGGCATATCATAACTTTGACCAACCTAGTGTGCCAGAATGGTCTTATCCGAATGAATATAACCCATGCCCCCCATTTTATGACCATAATTTCCATACTACTTTCGACTCTTCAGAGAGTTCATGGGGTTTCGCTTCCCCCGAGTCCAATTTTCAACCGACTTGTCCTCCATATCCACCTTGTCCACAATATTCCCAAGATTCATACTCAGATCCACCCATTCAGAATAGAAAACCATCTATCTTGGAAATGATGAGTATGCATGAGTCCAAGCAACAATTACTATCAATCTTAGACATGATGATGCGTGAGTCCAAGCAACAATCACAGAATCTGACTGACTCACAACTTCATCACGATTGTCCCAACACCACTTCCTCTTTTCAAGTCCAATCACAAAATGATGCACCAATTGACTATGAAAAGATGCTTGAAGCCATGACTCAGGCTAGATTAGCTCGTGATCATGAAATATATATGATGGTTCAATCTTTACGTTCTCACCGTTCGGTCAATTCTGATATCGCTAATCATTCTGTTAGAGCCGACGAGCCACGTTGTTTTGGACAACAAGATTCTATTTCTGTACCATCATTTGAACTTGCCGAAACTCCAATTTTTGATAGTTTGGCAAGTTATTCCTTTTCTGAAATAAAACTTGAGCATGAATATGATCATGATCCCCAACTTGGTGATTTTTTTTACTTCCTGATTCAGTAATGACTCCGGTGTCTCCACCTGATTTTACTTTTCCCGAGTCAACATTGGATCCTGTGCCAATTCATCATGAAATTGAATCACCCATTTTTTATGATCATATTGAACTTGACCAATTTTATAATTTTGAAAGTCCCATGGATAAATTGGCAAGTTATCATTTTTATGATATTGAACTCAATGAGATATGTGACCTAGATTCTCAAATCTGTGATCAAGTTCAAATTCCCGAATCATTATTGACTCATGGTTTTGTTACCCAACTTAGGTAATCTTTTAGAGTCAGTTTTGATTCCTACACCTATCATTCCTGAACTTGAATCACCAATATTGAGTCACATTCCATTATGGGAAAATGATTGTGGACTTGAGCTTCAACTTATTGATTTGGACCCACTTCCTGAACCTAGCCCGACACCTGAACCCTTACTTGATTTAAGTTTCTTTCCTGAGTCGGTATTCGTTCCCGTACTTATGACGTCTAAGTCAATTATTCCATCTTTTCACACTCCATTTTGGGACAAGGCGGTTGACACAATTGACTCTGAAAATAATTATGAAATTTAGAAATTTGATGGGGTGGAATTATTAAAAAATGATAATACATACATTTTAGTGGGTTATACAAGAGAAATTTCTGGTAGGTTCCGTGAACTACCACATTATCTTGATTGGGAAGCAACGCTTGGCCCAATTAGACCACCACCGGAACCACCACCTTGAGGTAACATCTGCCTTCCCTTCTTCTTTTTCATGCATACATGCATACATTCATACATTGAGGACAATGCATGAGATAAGTGTGGGGGGAGGCTTTACTAACATACTAACACAGGTAGAAACTAACAAAAAATTTTGCTAATAAAAAAAATTTGCTAAAAAAAAAAAGAGGACAATATTTTGACTTATCTTTTGAAAGAAATCTAAGTTAATCTTAAGAATTAGGAAAATCATGATTAGAATTTCTAAAAACTTGGTCAAAATAAATAAATTGTTGAATTTTTAGGTATAGGAGGAAAATTGAATAAGTAATTAGTCTTGATTTTTACCTTAATGAAATGTGCATACCTAATACATTTACATATCTAGGATTCTAAGACAAAGACTCTTGTGCCCTATAACAATAAAAAAAGGAAATGCGCTGATTAAGCTGATACATGTGCCTCAAGAAGCATACGTATTCACGCCTAAAGGTGATTTTATGAAATAAAGCCCTTAGTTTTGTGGCCTAGTTCACTCGATCCTTAAGTCCGCGGGGTGTTTTCTCACCTGGTGCCCTAAAGCCGACCGGTTTGGGAGCCACCGACTTTAAGTTCGCTACATGGGTGGATTAGAAAGCCTAAGGAAACTAAGAAAAATTACTTTTATATGTACTAACACATCTAATAGTCAATTAGTTAGGTATGAGGGCCTCAAGAAGCCTTCATGCTTACACGAAAGAAAATTAGATGAGTTATACATATTAAAATATATATATATATATATAATAATGATAATAAAGAGGCATGAGAGTCCAAGTTAAGGAATTCCTAGTAAAAATTCACAAGGATGCATATGACTTAGGGTAACGAAAAAGACTATATAAAAGTTCAATTTTGACCCTTACCTAAAATGGATAACAATTCACTTTATAAAGACTAAGTTTAAGAATGAATAAAAATGAGGATCCTAAAAACATATAGATTACTTAGTATTTTCAAAAGTATTTCAAATATTTTTCTTTTTATGGATTTTGTGGGTGTAATCCGCTGAAAACCCTCACGAGACAACACTCGTCCTTTAGGGTAACCTAGAGGTTTAACGGCTTGTTGCACGTGCTAAGTGCAATCGTGATTCCTACGAAAGTGAGTTAGCTAGTTTATTTTTTCTTTTTCTTTTTGATTTTTACTCGAGGACGAGAAAAAAGATAAGTGTGGGGGTGTGATAGGTAGTAAAAAGTGCATATTTATCATCACATTTACTATCACATTTTCATATTTATTCATATAATCATGCACTATTACTAATATTTTATTATTTATTGTGTGCAGGCCTTGAGTAATAAAAATAAAGGAATAAAGCCTTAAAAGAAGCCCAAAAGCCCATGTTTAAAGCCCAAGTGAAAAGTTACAATTATCAAATGTCAAAATTGCAATTACTAAGGGCAATAGTTGCAAATACTAAAAGAAGAGGGAAGGATAGACTTATATTCAACCCTAAATACTTGCAGGATGAGGATAAAAGCCAAAGAAGGAGAGTTCAAGATCACAAATTCGTTGATAAAAGATTTGGATTTAGGGTAACTTGCTTCCCAAGTTATCCCGAAATCCCAAAATAAAGAGTCATGATACATCTTCCAGAAAGATAAACCCAGATGGACGGATCAGAGAAGGCCACACGCGAAAGCGCGTGGCCAGCCGACACAACTTGGCCGCGAAAACGCGGCCCAAGCCGCGTTTCCGCGGCAGTTTGGATGAGCCAGGGCAACGGTTTTCGTGGAGGAGTCGTATTGGGACTCTACCTCCTTCTGCACCTATAAATACCCCTGCAGAGCAACCGAGAAGGGCTTCCAGCGAAGTACAGGGCCAAATCTAGGGTTTTTAGGCTAGGTTGTAACTTAGTTTTTATTTTTCTTTTGTAATCTTTATTTTCTTTTAAGAGGGAGAGGCCTATGTTGAGAGTGACACCGATGTACCCTCTTCCTTTCTTCCATTGTTTCAAGCAATAAAGGTAATATTTTTCTCATGTTCATTGTTTTACTTTCCTTTTCGTTTTCTTTTCCTTTTCTATTTTATCTCTGTTGGTTTTTGATGAGCATGCAAGTGATTTCCGAAGCACAAGTATAACAAGTCTTTGTGAGTGCCAACGATACTTCATGGAGATGTTCTCCTCCTCAAGGTCCGTATCACTTCATTCTTGCCCAGCTTGATGATATAATGCGAATAGGGGACTGAGCTCGATCCTATGATTTATGCGTTGAACGCCTCCGAAGCAAGGTAGAACATGTAAGGTTTTCACGTATTTCATCAACCAAACTAAGGTAAGTGTTCCTTTCTTTTCTTTTATTTCTATAGATTAAGTCACCAACACCTCATCTACCAACTCTTTCTTTCCCGACTCATTGTAAATATCGCTTCTATTTCTCCATCTTCTTAACCTACCGCTTTCTTCCTAACCTAACTTTAACCACTATTTTCTTATTTTCCTTTTAATAACTAAAAGAAGAAATTTTTAGAGAACTTGCTTAACAAGCTTCCATCGCTAGTCCCTCCCTGTGGATCACGACCCGCATAGCCATTGCTACAGCGGATAGAATTGAGCACCTTGCACATCTTTATTTCTAAATCTAAAATTCTGTATTTTGTGTGCAGGAAAAACTCAATCAAGATCTCATCTTCGAATCAACCTCAACACATGGTTATTCAATATAGAACATTGACTGACACCAATATGAGAAATAAGAGCAGGGAAGTTCCTCAAAAGGATAAAAGCTCTCTGTATTTCATTCACTTTTCATGTATTTTATTAAAAGTATTTAATAAAATACATTCTTAACAGCTTCCTTACATCTTTCTAAGGATCTGCGAAACCTGCTTATCGGTGCCAGCTCGGCCAGCTTACAAGATCTCTTCTCTTGAGTCATGATGAAACATTCGAGGAGGGATTCTCCTACTCGAGATCCAATGGCTCCAACGTCTGGCTCCCGGCTCTCTACAGCCTCCACAGGATATGCTAATCCACTCACCAACCCTATGTGGCCTATTCACAAGTGTATCTTGTTGGAAACTTCTATCAGTGAGTTTTGTAGGGGATGCCCCCACTCGAGAACAAGGATGTAGTTATTCATCTCAGAAATCATTCTGGCTCATCCTTAATCAGGTTATTGCCAGTCTCAACTCTCTGTAGCTGAAGGCTCACTTCACCCAGAGACTTTTATCTATACGTTTTCAAGGAGGGGAGCCCTCACTCAAGAAAGGATACACAAGCATTCCCCTCCGGGCGACTCCTTAGGCTCATCCCTGAATGGAAAACTACCCGCCGGAAGGCTCATCCCTAATCGGGCAACTACCATGGCTCATCCCAAATCGGGCAACTACCATCCGGAAGGTTCATCTCTGATTAGGTTATTGTCAGTTTATCTGTGTCCCGAGGAGGGAAGCCTCCACTCGAGAATCACAGTACAAATACCTGTCTATAAGTTCCAAAGGCTCATCCTTAATTGGGCAACTGCCCCCGAAAGGCTAATCCCCAATTGAGCAACTGCCTGCCAAGCTCCACTGCTGAAGGCTCCCACACTCGGAATCTTATACTTGTGTTCTTCAAGAAGAGAAACCCCCGCTCAAGAATAAAGGCTCACATCACTCCATCACTAAATTGCTCACTTCACTCGGAGACTAGTGCCTCTTGGCCCAGTTCAACTTCGCGACCGAAGTCCTGACTTTACTTGGAGGCCAGCGGCTCTCAGCCCAGTTCAAGTACGCGAATAAAGTCCTCACTTTACTCAGAAACCAGCACCTTTCAGCCTAGTTCAACTACATGCCTGAAGTCCTCACTTCACTCGGAGAACAAATGTATGTACACTCGGAGATGAAGATGCCATCCAGAGACGGTATTGCAGACAAGTTATATTCTTGCCAGCCGAAAGTCAGGCCTCTGAAGGGGTATGATTATTTCACAATATAAATCAGGTCAGATCTAAACAACTCGATCATTTTCATTGCAAAATACACAAAATTACATTTCATTAAATTTCATTATGTTGTTACATCTGATAAGTGGCATACATGAATCCTTTATGTCCTGTGTTTACCTTCTGAAAAGAAATATAGGAGATACGAGAACTTGTCCTGCTATCATTTACAGACCTCGGCACAAGAACAGCAAAGACTTGTTCGTCGAGGAGATCCTATGATGACAATCTTTATCTTTGCAGCGGTTCTTGAAGCAGGTAGTTGTATCTCGCCAGCAGCTACCTGCTCCTCCAAGAAAGCAAGAGGAACACCGCCCACCACTGTGATCCCCGAGAAGCCCTCCAGGAACGAGGCAGCGATGTCCAACTAGATTCCCTGATTTCAGAATACGTATTCTTTTACGGTTTTCGACATTTTGATCTTATACGTGTCATTTTATGTGTGTTTTTACTTCCATTTGACCTGAAATGTTTTCACAAGACCCTACATTGAATCTAGATTTGGCCTGATAAAATTTCAAAATATTTTTATTTTATTCTTCCATTAAATAAAATCTTTCCTTTTCCCTTTCTTTTTCTTTCTAATTTCATTTCTTTTCCATTTTTTATTTTTCTTTTTATATTATTTTCTTAAGTGACATTTACACATAACCCCAAATAATCTAATATTTACATTTTTATTTTTCTTCCTTTTCTTTTTCCTTTTCTTTTTCTTTTATTTTCTCCATTTTCTAGAACATTCTTTCCTTTTCTCTCTTCTTCATGATGACAAGGGAGATGGCTGCCCTTGTAAGCTTCTCTCTCCCCTTAAAATAATCCCTTCTTCATCTCCTCTTGATGGCCGGCCCTTCCCTCTCTCTCCTCCACTTTCTCTCACTTCTCTCTCTAAAACTCCTCTTTCTCTCTCTAAAAATCCTACAGCTACTCCAGCACAGCCATACTACCACTCCCTCCTCCCTAGACCAGCCCCACCACCTCTCACTCTCTCCATCCCTTTCTCTATCTAAAATCTCTCCAAAGCTCACTTTCTCTCTCCTCTTATCACTTCCTCTCTAGTTTTCCCCTCCCTCTTCCTTCTACTTCAGGCCGCCAACCACCTAGGCCAGCACCACCTACTCCAGCCTCTTCCACAACCACACGCCCATATACCCTTTCTCTTTCCTTTAAATTTTTTTCTCTCTTTAAAAAAACTATCTTTTACCAATTTCCTCTCTCTAAAACCCTCACCACACCACCCTCTTACCTCCTATAACTCATAGCCAATCCCTTGGGCTTCACACACACCCACACACACTTCTTCATACATGTGCACACGTACACGTAGTATCGGGTATTTTCTCAATTTTATGCGAGTACTCTACCCTTGATGCATACACACACACACTCTTGTAGACTTATATTTGTACATATTCATGCATATTTCATATTTCAGGCATTTTTAGGCTTTTCTGTAATTTTTAGGAATTATCTGGGCATTATTAAGATTTTTCTGCATTTTAAAAATTAACTGTATATTTTTAGGAATTTTCTTATATTTACAGAATTTATCTGTGTATTTCTAGAAATTTTTTTGTATATTTAAAAATTTCATGTGTATTTTTAGAAATTTCCTGCATTTTCTCCGAATTTATATGTATTTTTAGGAATTCTCTGGATTATTGTATTTTTGGGACTAACGGTGGTGCAGGTTGCAGGAGAAGACCCTCGGGACAAACTTTCCTTCTAGGGTTGCATTGTCTCGGGAAACCTCCCGGCGGGTTATCCAATAGGCATAATGGGAGAACGCCTGACGCCTTGCCCTCCCTCAGAGAGTTCGTGGTAATCCGATAGGGATGGTTCGGCTAAAGCCCTTGGGCAAACTGTTCTTCGGGGTAGCGTTGTCTGAGAGACCACTCTGCAGGTCACCTAAAAGGCAAAAGGCCAATTCCATCGCCTGACACCTTCGGGTTTTGAGGTAACTGGGGGCAGAGGGTTCGCCACTCAGTTCAGGAGCTCCTTACAGTGTCATGATTGTTATTATTACATTATTCTTACATGTAGTGTGGTACTAACCCTTTCTGCAGGTACTTATACAGCCTTCGAGCTTAACCGCTCTGCGGTTTCATACTATAACCTTCGGGCCTAACCTCTCTGAGATTTTTGACAACTTATCTCCTTTTATAGCTCCGCCTGATTAAAGACAAGACTTAACGCTCAACGCTTTATCACTAGACATGCCTAAGTGGAACTCTGCCAGATTTTAGACTCGCATTTTAAGTTCGAGTCGTTCCTAAGTTTCACTGGGCACTTTAGTGATTAAATATTGTCCGTTGATCCTGCTTTAGCACTGCTATGCTCCGCTTGTATGTCTATAGGTGTAGTGCTACTTTTATACTAATTACTGAATACTGATACCTGATACTGAATACATAATAGACACCTGATACTGAATACTTGATATGACACTGTATACTAATCTGACATCTGACTACTGATACATCGAACCTGAGACTATGACACTGGGCTGATTATAATACCTACTGTTACCAAAAAGACTGGCATCCATGAACTCCTGAATTTTGGACAAGGATATTTACATACTTCTGATTTACTCCTGACTCCTGACACACTCCTAACACTATTACTGTTACTATTACATGATATGTGGAGCTAAGTACCACGCGAAGCTAAGTACTCACCATACACATGGTAGGGGTACTTCTAGAGTCCGTGGGGACCACCTCTAGAGTCCACAAATATACTCCTGTTACTCCTAACTAAAGGAATGATGAATGGAGCTAAGTACACACGGAGCTAAGTACACACCATACACATGGTGGGGGTACCTTTCGAGTCTGTAGGGGTGCCTCTAGAGTCCATGATCCGTATTCTGATACCTGGTATGCATTTGGTGTATGGAGTTAAGTATCACACGGAGCTAAGTACACACGGTGCACACGTGGTGGGGGTTCCTCTAGAGTGTGTGGGGGTGCCTCTAGTGTCCAAACATCATACCCAAGGTTCTCTTGTTCTCCTGACACCAGTATTGAACTGAACATAGTATATTATATATATAATATTCAAACAAAATAATGTCAGGAGCATATGTTATTCAGTCACTCCCGAGTTCGAATTATGGTAAACCGTATATCAGAGTTCGAATGTGTTCCACTGAAAGTACAGGTTCCAGGGTGAACAGCCAGTGGTATGTGACGCTGGTGGGGATTGATTAGAATAACAAATGATATTGATTATTGCTATTGCTATTACTACTTCTATTATACTTAAAGCATAATAATTTAATACCTTGTCCACTACTTAGGAGTTCGTGTTCCAGTTCGTTTTATCAATTCTATTCCTATACTTCACATTATTCCTGATACTAATACTCCTAATACCATATGACACATGTACTATTGAAACATATACTGACTTGACTACATTGCTGATCATGATTTCACAAACATGACATGATAACAATACTAATATACCAGTTCTTAGCAACTTTAGTTGTATATGCTCAGTTGTTAGTGAAGTAGGGTAGATGGTATATAGATGAGGGTTTTCTTATTTAGATTATCCTCTCAATGTACTAATCATATAGATCTGGCAATGAAATATATACAATTAGTTTTGCCTACATCTATAGATACAAACTCACTTGTAAAACATACACTTGGACGATTATATAGCTGCATATTGTTTACATTTATCATATTTCAGTACACTTGCATTCCATTTTGCACGCCATCTGGCTTCTTTTATGTACTCGTTGGGTGGCATTTTGACAACCCTAGACCTGCATGTCTAAATTTTGGCGCTTGGAGTATTGAAACTTTTTGTTGCTGATTGGAGTGCGCAGCGGAAGCATGGAGACTTGATAGCAGATTCTCTGGACCTATCACTTTTGTTTGTCTCTGGAAATCCCTCTTTCCGGCTTGAGAGTATCTTTCAATATAATCTCTTGTAAATCGTGCTTTTGTACCTTCCCATGATGTAATAATCTTGTAATATTGGATCATGTACTGTGATAACAATGTACTTGGACAATATAGTTGGAATGTATTTTACCATTGTGCTTCCTTACTCAGATTCCTGACTGCACAATTATGCTTAGTATATGTATGTGAGGTTATTTTCACCTTGAATATATTCATCGCAGTAGTGTCTCCATACCCGGTGGGATGGGGCATTACATAGCCGAACTCTAAAAGAACACACCAGAAGGAGAAAACATCTCTATCCACCGTGATGCTCTGAGAAAGAGGATCAGGCTCAGGGGCGAGAAGCCATCCACTAACATGCCTGATAAGAGTTTCCTCTCTTCCATCCTCATACGCCCTATATAAAAGGAGGGTCAGATTATTTTGAGTGGCCCTCACCCCCTAAAAAATCGCCAACGAGAAACCCGATCATCAGCTCCAATCGAAGCGCACTATCAAGCAATCGTCCCTGATGGTGGAGCCACATCACGATGACTAATATATCATGATAGACTCATCACGATAATTGATATATCACGCCAAACAGACTTCCAAGCAGAGAGAGTCCCCCCATGACCTTTTCCACCTTTTTTCCTCCGTCTGATGAAGAGAAGAGAAGAGCATGATAATAGGGGAAGTGCCTAGAAAGAATCCTTTCAGATGAGAGGGGAACTACTTCAAACACAAAGGATTCAGCCCATTTATAGGTGGAAGAGGAGCCAAACTGACTTCAATTCAAATTCTCAATCCCAGAAAAATCGGATCACATCCCGAAAATTTCGACCAATTGAAGAGGTTAAAATATCAATTGTTGCTCCTCAAGATCTCTGTCATCATGGCACCAGTATCCAAAAGGATGCCAGTTACCAATTTTAAGAAGTAGGGTCAACCAACACGCCAGCTGTCAGTCAGCATCACCCTTTCCACATCACTCCAAAATGGTCTACATTAATGAATCTACCTACCAGCATCAAAGTCAAGGCTTTGAGAAATCCTTCAACAACTCTGCTCTCCAGCTTCTCTTTCACAAACTCTGACAAGCAGAAGAGGGGGCATCTGTAGTAGTAAGATTCTGATCTGTACCAAGATCATGAAACGTGTCTCGCCTCATCAGAACCTTCCGAAGACAGACAACAAGATGTACCAATAGAACATCTTCCCGAGGTCACTCCTCTACGTTCCCGAGGTCACTCCTCTTTTTGACGAATCAACTGTCCCGAGACCGCTCCTACTTCTGAGAGTATCGCCATCCTGAGGTCGATTCTTCTCATCCCATGCAATACGGATGCAGCAAATGACCACCTTAATCACTGACTACATTCATAGAGATCATTTCCTTACCGTATCGGATATTGAAAAGAAAGTTTTAGCCTTATAGAGGCCACTGTAAGCCTTTGCAAATAGTGAATTCTCTCCTTCCTCCCTGTGATTTTTATCAAATTGGGTTTCTATGTAAAATCTTGTGTCTTAACTTGCTCTCTATGTAAATCTTTGAGTTAGTTTTATTCTCCGATGTGCGAAATTGACCGCTTGATCAATCGCGTCAGAAAATCTCCACCGCAATAGCCCCAAGGAAAAATATTCCTTTAATAAATTGAAGACTGGTCGGGGTGGAACTAGCACTCGAAAACGCGTGTTTTGTTAAATCAGTGAAAAAATGTATATGTGCTAATATTCCCTCGATACTTCCGTTATAGCATTGGCTCAACGGGTCGAATCCACAGGGATGGGAGGCGATAAAAGCATTAACAGTTTTTATTCACGTGTTATGTTAACAGTTCTTCTTTGTTAAAAGAATTAGAAAAAGGAAAGAATAGAAAATCAAGCAAGTGGTAGGTGGAGAGACGATGAAAAATGATGTGAAAACAAAAGAGACGTGGTTTGGGAAACAAAACAAAAGGAAGATGAAACAAAGGTGAACTAAGAGGATGGTGAAAACATCGATAGAAAAATGAGAAAAAGATTTTGAAAATAATTTTCAAAACAAAGTAAAATAAAACTCATGGCTACTAACTACTAATTGCTCCACTAACCATGCTAACCTCTTAGTGATAGTTGCCTCACATGGATCCTTGGCCATCACTAGTCCTTAGCTTCAAGACACGATACAGAGCATGGCACATAAGAAGGTTCTTCTACATTCAAACAACACATCCATACTACATAACAAGTTGCAAGCTACTATTAAATCATCAAAACCGGTTAGAGGTGAGCATGAAATAAAGAAGACATTGCAAGTTAGCAAGTTAGTGGGTTAGATGTTAGAAATATTAGAATGTTAGATCCATCATCATGAGCCATCAATGGCTCTTGCAAGAGCAAGGCCTTGTAGAGGCTATTAGATTCATGTGGATTATCAAGTAAGTGGTTAGATGGTTAGTGGTTAGTAGTTAGATTGCCATGAGAAGAAAAGTTAGCCAAGCATCATGTAGAAGATGGAGAAGATTACAATAGAGAAGAAAGGAGGCACCTTTACATAGATTGTCACCATCTATTATATCAATCCCTCTCTATCTCTCTCTGAATCTCTCAGCCCTACTACAAGATCAAAAAACGAAATAACAATACAAAATAAAAGAAATGAAGAACACCTACCTACACTACACTAAAACATAGACACCCTAGCCTAAAATCGAAATCTGCTTCGTTCTGGACCTCTACAGGGGTGTTTATAGGCATAGGATGTATCTAGAAGACGAGACGGGGCCACGCGTCGAAAATCGACGCGTGGCCTCACCACAGGGCCGCAGATCCGTGGCCATAACCACGGATCCGCGGCCATACTAGGGACTTAGCTCCCTGGTTTTGGTACGGGATGCGTCACGCTTCTAGGATCTTCCTGGTATATCCCTTTTCTGGTAATTTCGCCCGAATATTCGTCTGACGTGAGCAAAGGTCTAGGTTCGACATATCTTCTAGAAGATCCCTTGCTTGGCCTCCAAGTAATGCGGATTTAATTACCCTAAAATGGGTTTAATTAAGCTCTTATTACTCCTTTACCCTTACACTCTTGATTTACCTACAAGAGAGAGATCAAAACACGGTTTAGACCGACATTTTATTCATAAATCGGTGGGAAAATGTGATATAATAATGCAGAATTGTAGACTAATCACCACCCCCACACTTATCTTTTGCTCGTCCCGAGCAAAGCAAGAAAAGAAAAACTATACTACATATGTTATTATACCACTTTCGCAGGTGACGCGATTGCACTGAGCGTGTGCAACAAGCCGTTAAACCTCTAGGTTACCCCTAGAGAAGGAGTGTTGTCTCCTGAGGGTTTTCAGCGGATTGCACCCACAAAATCTATAAAGAAAGAAGACAAATGTTAGTATTTTGAAAATGCATTTTGAAAGAGAGACGAGTTTAAGAAATATTTTTACAAAAATATAAGCGATCTAAGGTCATAAGTCCACCAAAAATCATTCTTCCTTAAACTTAGTCTCTATACAAGATCTTGTCTTCAATTAAGGTAAGAATTCAAAATTGGATTGAATATTTATCTTTCATAAAACCTAGATAATATGCACTTTGTGATATTGAAGATTTCTAGGATTTCAACTCTAACCATCAAGCCATTTATTTTTTTCTTTTTCTTCTTTTTTCTTCCCTTAATTTTCTTAGGCTTTCTAGTTCACCCATGTAGCGAGCCTTTAACCGATGACTCCCAGACCAGACGATTTTAGGGCACTAGATGAGAAAATATCCCTAGGGTTTAAGGACTCGAGTAAACAAGGCCACAAAACTAAGTGGGATTATTTGTTTCTTTTGACCACCGTTAGGCGTGAATAATCATGCTTCTTAAGGCATAGTTATCCAGCTTAATAAGTGATTTTTATTTATTTATATATATATATTTATTTATTTTTGCTTTATGGCATTTTAGGACTTTGTTTCCATCCCAAAAATGTGTAATTGTGATGTGTATACTATCTAAGGCAAAAATTCAAGATAAAATTATCTCCCAATCTTTTATACTTAATCTATAATTTTAAACAAGATCCATTATTTCGACTAAGTTTAAGATGTCATAATTGAGGTTTCCTTAGTTTCTAAGATCATCTTAATTTTCTTAAAAATAGATCAAAACTTTGTCTCTTATTTCAAAAAGTTTTTAAAGAAAGAGAAAATTTCTATACAAAAGGGAAGATTTCTAAAAGTATCCTAAAAGAAGTGTAAAAGAAAGAAAATCTAAAAACTCTACGTTAGTAAACCCTCCCCCACACTTATCTCATGCATTGTCCTCAATGCATCGTGATGTATGTATGCATGAAACAAATAGAGAGGGAAGAAAAAATCACCTCAAGGTGGTGGTTCCGGTGGCGGTCTGATTGATCCACGAAATGCGGCCCATCCAATGTGCGTGGAGTCCAGAGGAACCCATCAGAGACCTCTATAATACAACCCACTAGAATGATGTATATATGTATGATTTTTATTAAGAGTTTTACCTTATCTAATTTCCAAATTTTCAGAACAATTTCAGAGTCAAATCTATCAAGACCCTTGTCCCAGAATGGAATGATTGATTTGGACTCAGGAAATACAGGAACTAATATCGACTCAGGAAAAATACTTAAGTCAAGTTAAGGTTCGGGAGTCGAGATTGGTTCAGGAAGTGGGTCCAAATCAAGAAGTTGAAACTCAAGTCCACATTTATTTCCCCATGATGGAATGTGACTTTCTAAGATTGGTGATTCAAGTTCAAGAATGAAAGGTATTGGAATCAAAATTGACTCTAAAATGTTGCTCAAATTGGGTAACATAACAGGAGTCAATATTGATTCAGGAATTTGAACTGGATCACAAATTTGAGGATCAAAGTCACATTCCTCATTGAGTTTAATTCCATAAAAATGAGAACTTGTCAATTTGTTAATGGGACTTTCAAAAGTATGAAATTGATCAAGTTCAATATGATGATCATAAAAGATTGGTGATTCAATTTCACAATGGACTGGTACAGGATCCAATACTAACTCGGGAAAGGCCTGAATTCAGGTAAAAACACATCAGTCGATATTGAATCAGGAAGTGAAATTGAATTATCAAGTAGAAGTTCAGGATCATATTCATGCTCAAGTTCAATTTTCGGAAAAGGATAACTTGCCAAAATGTCAATGGGATCTTTAACATTTGTAGTTTGGACAAGTTCAGATGGGTGTGCTGAAATTGAATCCTGGTTTTCAAAATGACAAGAGTCTTGAGTCAAATCAATAGAGTTAGGGATAGCTGAATTGGTCAAAGGTTAATAAGATAGAGTTTCCTCATTCTTGTAAATGCTAACCAATTTACTCAATTGTGTTTCCAACCTATTGATAGACTCGATAGAAGATTTTTGAAATTTTAGTGCGGACTCTTGCAAGACTTCTATACTCTTTTCTAGATGTGATATATCTTCAATTGGTTGTTCTAGAAAAGGAGTGTAGGAATCTTAGTTTCCTAAGAGTGATGGGTCAAATTTATAGAGTTAGAGATATTTGAATTGGTCAAAGGTGGAGAAGAGAGAGATTCTTCATTCTTATAAATGTTGACCAATTTACTCAATTGTGTTTCCAACCTATCAATAGACTGAGAAGAAGATTTTTGAAATTGTAACGCAGACTCTTGCAAGATTTCTAGACTCTTTTCTAGACTTGATTTTTCTACAAGTGGATGCTCTAGAATGGGAGTATAAGAATCTTGGTTTTGAAAATTTTGCGAAGAATGTGAGTCCAAAATGTTTTGAGATTGAAGCTTGGACACACATAAGAGATCCTTACTCGTTTCCAGGGCAGATGGTTGTTCATTATGAGGAGGTGGAACTGAGTAAGACTCTTGAAAATATTGTGGAATTGGAGAGGCTAACATTTTCTGAAGTTGTTGCTCGGCCGCTTGTAGATTGGCTTCTATACTCTTTTCTAGCTCTGATTTTTCTTCAATGGGAGGTCCAGAAAAAGGAGTATAGGAAGCGAAATCGAAGAATGAATATTGTGTAAATTGTGGACAAGGTGGACACGGTGGACAAGGAGGTTGAAAATTTAACTCGGGGGAGGTGAATCCCCATTGACTCTGTGAAGAGTTGAAATTATTTTAGAAATTATAGTTATAAGATTGTGGGTATGGCTTGTATTGATTCGGATAAGGCCAACCCAGTGTATTTGGTTGGTTTATATTGTGAAAAATCGGGTTGGAATTATCCGAATTGAATGGGGTCGGTGTGAAATATGGATACATATTCAGATTGAAAGAATTGTTATTGTTGAATTCCATTCCACAAACAATCACAAATAAAAAAGAAAGAACAAACAACAAACAAAAAGAAAAGACAAAATAAAAAACCAAGCCTATATTAAGCTTGACCTAGACCTAGACGACTCCTAACTGGTCGATTACCCGAGGGAGGTTGTTGCTTGAATCTGACCACAAGCTAATCGGCCAGGTAGGGGCAAAATATGGTGGGAGGTATCCGTGCTAAGCAACGGGCCTTAATTACGCCAAACCACGGTATCTTCGAGGCGTAACCTCTTAATCCCCAACCTTAGACACCGATTTCACAAGAGGAAGATTCAAAACAAGTTCCACCCTCGGTCAGTCTCTTAATGAGTCCGAGATGTCCCTAGGGGCCAACGTCTATCAATTTTTATTTGGGCTTGGGTTGTGTGAGTGGGGAGGTGGTTTTTGGGCTAAGGAAGGGTGATGAAATCCCCATCTTATCTTGTATGGGTTTTGCCCTTAATTTCAATTCGTGCAGTGTGCAATATAGACAAGAGTATAACACAAAGCGAGTAAATCACCCACGTGTTTGTCCTATGCTATATGCAATGTCATATGTACACCTCAATCCAGATCACAACAACAGAACAAAATACAGTATATTGGAATTGAATTGACACGTGCCAAATGCAAATGTCTAAACTATTTTAAAAGCGTCCAAATACAGTATTTTAGTTCTTTAATTTATTGTAGTGTGTAGGAAATCAAAGCAGGAATGTAATAGTACAGATCCACTAGCTATTACAATTCACACATCCCAGCACAACAAGATACACAATGTTTACAAAATAGCCGCGTTGGCGCGGCAAATGTCGCGTTTGCGCGGCTTTTCTTTAGAAGCTGGGTCCCTGCTTTCAAGAGCAGGGAGCTACAATACTAATTGGGGTTCTCCAATATTAAATTCCTGTAAAGATAGTCCTGTACTCAAAAACAGAGAAGACAATGTTAACAAAAACGTGAAATCAAAACCATTCCCATTCCCCGGCAACGGCGCCAAAAACTTGATCGGGGCGGAACTAGCACTCGAAAACACGTGTTTTGTGAAATCAGTGAAAAAATATATATGTGCTAATGTTCCCTCGATACTTCCGTTATAGCATTGGCTCAACGGGTCGAATCCACAGGGACGGGAGGCGATAGAAGCATTAACAGTTTTTATTCACGTGTTATGTTAACAGTTCTTCTTTGTTAAAAGAATTAGAAAAAGGAAAGAAAAGAAAATCAAGCATGTGGTAGGTGGAGAGATGATGAAAAATGATGTGAAAATAAAAGAAAAGTGGTTTGGGAAACAAAAACAAAGGAAGATAAAACAAAGGTGAACTAAGAGGATGGTGAAAACATCGATAGAAAAATGAGAAAAGGATTTTGAAAATAATTTTCAAAACAAAGTAAAATAAAACACATGGCTACTAACTACTAATTACTCCACTAACCATGCTAACCTCTTAGTGATAGTTGCCTCACATGGATCCTTGGCCATCACTAGTCCTTAGCTTCAAGACACGATACAGAGCATGGCACATAAGAAGGTTCTTCTACATTCAAGTAACACATCCATACCACATAACAAGTTGCAAGCTACTATTAAATCATCAAAACCGGTTAGAGGTGAGCATGAAATAAAGAAGACATTGCAAGTTAGCAAGTTAGTGGGTTAGATGTTAGAAATGTTAGAATGTTAGAATCCATCATCATGAGCCATCAATGGCTCTTGCAAGAGCAAGGCCTTGTAGAGGCTATTAGATTCATGTGAATTATCAAGTAAGTGGTTAGATGGTTAGTGGTTAGTAGTTAGATTGCCATGAGAAGAAAAGTTAGCCAAGCATCATGTAGAAGATGGAGAAGATTATAATAGAGAAGAAAGGATGCACCTTTACATAGATTGTCACCATCTATTACTTCAATCCCTCTCTATCTCTCTCTGAATCTCTCTGCCCTATTACAAGATCTAAAGACGAAATAACAATATAAAATAAAAGAAATGAAGAACACCTACCTACACTACACTAAAACATAGAAATCCTAGCTTAAAATCGAAAACTGCTTCGTTCTGGACCTCTACAGGGGTATTTATAGGCATAGGACGTATCTAGAAGATGAGACGGGGCCACGCGTTGAAAATCGACGCGTGGCCCCACCATAGGACCGCGGATCTGCAGCCATACCAAGGAGTTAGCTCTGTGGTTTTGGTACGGGGATGCGTCACGCTTCAAGGATCTTCCTGGTATATCTTTTTTCTGGTAATTTCGCCCGAATATTCGTCTGACGTGAGCAAAGGTCTAGGTTCGACGTATCTTCTAGAAGATCCCTTGCTTGGCCTCCAAGTAATGCGGATTTAATTACCCTAAAATGGGTTTAATTAAGCTCTTATTACTCCTTTACCCTTACACTCTTGATTTACCTGCAAGAGAGACCAAAACACGGTTTAGACTGACATTTTATTTATAAATTGGTAGTGAAATGCGATATAATAATACAGAATTGTAAACTAATCAAAGACTAGCATGTGGGGATAAATGGATACAAATTTATTGATACTATCCTTGATTGGGTGCAGACACTAACAACTCTATGACAGAACTTCGGTCGACCGGGCGGTCGACCGACACGCACAAGGCTTGGATCGGTTGACCACTCGGTCGACCGTTGTTGCACGAGGAAGACGAACCCATTTTGGTCGGTTCACCGCCCGGTCAACCGACATTTTCAGTAAGTCCTGCAATGACAGAGGGTATTCAGCGGTCGACCAAGTGGTCGACCGACAGTCAGATCAGAACGAATTCTGGACCTGACCTGGAGCTATTTTGGGGTTTCTTCTCTTCTCTATAAATAGAGAATTGAACCATTTTTAGGGTTAAGGATTTTTGGTGAGAGTTCTAGAGAGAACCAATTGTAATCCTCTTGTATTTTGTGTAAATCATCAATATATCTTCCTCTTCTGCTCCGGGATGTAGGCATCTTACCGAACCTCATAAATCTTGATCTCCCTCTCTTTGTGTGTGTGTTTATGATCTAAGATTTGTGTTCTTGGCATGCTCCAGCTCCAACAAGTGATATCAGAGCTCTAGAAAACACTTGGGCTAAGTTTGGTAGATCGGATCGTTGATTGGAAGCTTGGATTTTCAGGATCTGAAGCTTTTGTTGGATAAAAATCGGATTTTTTTAGATAAAAATTGATTTTTTTTTTATCGGATTAGATCTGGTCCATTATTGTTTGGTGGAGTGGATCAATGGTTTGAAGTTTGGATCTTGGAGATTGGAAGTTTTGGTTGGATAAAAATCAGATTTTTACCATATTAGATCTCGTCTTCAATCTTTGTGTAGACATCAATTGGAAACTCATATTTGGTTTCAATTGGAGGTAAAAATCTGAACTTTATCATTTGTAGTTCCATCACATAGTTATTCCGTTTGTTTAGTTGTGGGATTTGGAGAAATGGCTGGAGAAACATCTAGTGGGAGTGATTCTTTTGTAGTAAAGAACATTCAGAATGTTCATCACATGAAGATAGATATGGTGAAGATTGATGGCAAAAATAATTTTAGATTGTAGAGATGCGAGGTAATGAATGCACAGAATTTGGAGGATACTCTTGAGCTTCAAGAGACACCGGCAGAAGTAGATGAGAAGGTTTGAAAGAAGATGAATAGAATGGCATGTGGCATCATTAGGTCTTGATTAACATAGGATCTAAAGTAAGATGTGATAAAAGAGACTTCTGCGAAGTCGATTTGGGAGATTCTAGCGATCAAGTACTTGACGAAGAATAATCGAGAACCGCTTGCATTTAAAGAGGAGACTTTACCATTTTCAATTGATGGGTGAAATCTCCATTAGTGATCACATCAACAATTACACAAAGCTTCTCGTAGTTTGACAAATTTTGATGTAGTAATCGAGGATGAAGATACAACATTAATATTGTTAAGTTCTCTCCCCAATGAGGGATATGAGATCTTTGTGCTTAACTTGATCAATGGGAGGACATCCCTTAGTTACAGTAAGGTGAGCGTTGCTCTTGTGAACCTTGAATTGATAAGGCATGTTTTACCATTAACACATCTGCAGAGGTATTGACCGCGAGAGGAAGTAGTCCAAACCGAAGAAGAGAAAATCAGCAGAAATCCAATTGGAAGCCCATGGTTGGTAATCGCAAATTGGAAAAGGATTAGTGTACCTTCTGTAAAGAGAAAGGATACTAGAAAGTGATTGTCCAAATCTCAATAAGTCGTAAAAGAAGTCATGATCAGAGGCCAATATCGTGAGGTCAGATGGTAGTGATTCTAACTCTTCTTTCTTTTCACTTTCTATTATACCATCAAGTTGTCATTTAGATATGTCTGAGTGGTTATTGGATACAGGCTCTACCTAACACATTTGTCTCAGAAGGGAGTTGTTTGCTAAATTTGAGGAGCTGGATAGCGGTTTGATATCTATGAGAGATGATCACACATGCTAATTGATTGGTAAGGGTACAGTTCATATCAGAATGTATGATGGGACATTGAGAGAGTTGAAGGAGGTGAGATATATTCTTAGTATGATGAAGAATACAATATCGGTTGGAGCTTTGAAAGCGGAGAGCCTCAGAGGGCTCTCAAGATGTCTAGCGGCTCGTTGGTTGTTCTGAAGAGTATTAAACACAACAATTTGTACTACTTAATGGGTAGTGCATGTTAGCCCAGAGGCCCTTCACTCTAGTTTTGATGATGATTAACTCATGTGTTATAGTTTACTAATAATCTTGTCATATTTCATTTCAGATATTTGATCAAGATATTAGTAGGTTATTAGCTTCAACAAAGGTGTTTTGGAGCTTTCACATGGTGATTCAAGAGCTCACGCGTCAAGATCGCATCTAGCACTCGGTTGGAGTCAAGCTCATTTGGATCGCGTTTGGATCAAGTCGTTGGAGATAGAGTTCTATAAGAAGACTTCAGTTTGTTTAGTTTAAGATTTTATTTAGATCATTGTAAAGATTAGATAGTTTTGATATGCTTAAGTTCACAATACACACACAAGTTTTAAGTTTATTGGTTTTGGTTTTCGGTTTAACCAATATTGGATTTCATGTCAAAAACATAGATATAATATCTTTTACGTATATTGGATTCTATCCATATACAACATGCTTCAAAGTTATTTCAATATCATATTTTTGTATTTACATGTGTTTTGAAAAAATCGGATTTCCATTTCAAAAATCTAAGTTTTGGAAAATACGGATTTTGGTTTAAGGAAAAATTTCAAGAACACAAAAATAGTTCAAATTATTTATAATATGTGTTGAATTTTTGTCACACATATTTGTATTTCAAAGATCTAATAAGAACTAATTTTTGTGGATTTTATAGGATGTAATCAAAAGTAAAAAGACAAGTTTTTAATCCCTAGACAGTTTGACCTAGCTGTCTGCTGGTCGACCGGACCAATCGACCGAGGCAGAAGTCGGTCGACCGGTCCGGTCGACTGACGTGCACAGGACGTGCACATAGCCTAGGCTGGTGGGCCGGTCGACCGGGCGGTCGACCTTCCAGAGAGCTCTACTCTCTGAAAATGGCCCCGGTCCACCGGCCGGTCGACCGACAGAGAACTGCTGCTCTCTGTATCCAATCCCAGTCGACCGGGCAGTCGACCGATGGCACAACAGTTATAAAAATTACCGTTGGGCCGGTCGACTGGGCGGTCGACCGAAGGGCAAATCTGCCCTTTCCTGCTGCCAACGGTCAGAAATTTTGTGGGACTATAAATACCCCATTCATTGGCTGGTTCTTCAAGATTTTTAAGAGCAAAAATTCCTATCTTTCAGCAAGTTTTTAAAATATTTTTGTGCCAAAAGATTTGATCTTTATTTGTTTTAAAGGGTTGGAAAAATCAAGAAAAGGAGAAGTCTTTGGGAGTTGTTTTGATCTTCATTTATATTTCAATCTAGAAGTTTTCCCAAGAGTTTTTTTTTTTGTGTTTTTGATTTTCAAACTCTTTATATTCTCACACTTGAGCTATCATATCTATCCTATCTATTAGGATCTATTTTGTGGAAAATTAGTTTGTAGTTGTTGATACCACCAAGAGTTGTAAACCTTCCTACTTTGTGATATCCCTCTAGTAAGTGGCGATTATGTTGATATCCCTCTAGTGAGAGGTGATTGTGGAAGTTGCGTTGGTATCCCTCTTAGTGAAGAGGTGATTGTTGAGTTGTGGCTTTGAGCCTTATCCCTCTTGTGTGAGGTTGATATTTGTTTGGCTAAGTGCCTATCCCTCTAAGTGTAGAGGTGATTTGTGTTGTGCCTTGCCTCTTGTATAGAGGTTGTATTGTTGAGAGAGGAGTTGTGTACTCCTAGTTATATTTACCCAAATCCACAGTGGAGGTTCCCTGTGTGGGAAGTTCTGTATGGACGATATAGTGAAAATCCTTCTGTGTGAAGGCGGGGACGTAGAGCTGGGTGTTCGAACCTCGAAATATATCTTGATGTCTGTGATTGATCCACTATCTCTAAACTCTCTCTCTTATATTGTGCATTACATCATATTATTCATATCATATATATGCTTGTGTTAATTGTGTGTGCCCATACTTGTATTCAACCAAGAGAGCTTTACATAGCACCTCAACTCTTATTTAGAGGAATTTAGAGGAGATAGTCCAGAGCCCTTCACCGGAAACTCGGCTACACTCTTTGGTTAGACCAAGTGTGTTGCATTTAGTTTTTAATGCCGCATTATTTGTCATTAGATTAGCCTTACACCTATTCACCCCCTCTAGGTGTACTTTTAATTGGTATCAGAGCCTACGCTCCTGATATTAGGTTTAACCACCTAGGAGTGAGATCTTGGTTAGCTATTCTTATTATTTATATGTTTACCCCTTCTACAGGTTTTTTGACACTTCTTTTGCCTATTCGTACTTGGCCGGCCCGGGTCAACGAAGACGGTGACATCCTTCTTCACCCTATTTATTACATTTGCATTTACATAACATTCATTGAGGACAATGCATTAGATAGGTGTGAGGGGTACTAACACTTTTTCTTTCTTCTTTCCAAAAAAATTTAAAAAATTAAAAAAAATCTCCAGATTGAAAAGAAATTTCATACTCTTTATAAAAATACCAAAAGGTCGTAGGAATTAAGGGAACCTTATTAATGAATCTTTATTTTTGCCTAAATAAACAAGAAAGATTGGTTTGACTAAGAATTACGAGGGATAAGAAAAATAACTCATACATTTTATTTAGCCTTATTAGAATATGCATAAACCGCACACACATGCTTGGGATTTAGAGACACAACTCTGAAAAAAAAACGCTGGATAATTGTCCCTCAAGAAGCATGATTACTCACGCCAAAAATAATAATAATCAATATATAATATATAAGTAAATCTTGATTTTGTGGCCTACTCTATTTGCATATTTGACCCGAGGGGTGTTTTTCCACTTGGTGAACCATCTGGTTTGAGAGTCATCGGTTTGATATGTGTTACATGAGTAAAGTAGAAAGCCTAATGAAACCAAGAATAATAAATAAATATTAATAAAATTAAATGATATTCAAAGTTAAGTTGAGAAATCCTAAGCACATCACACTTACACATTATGCATATCTATCTAAAGCAAAATAACAGAATGAGTTAGAAGTATAAAATAATTTCTTAATTTAAAGAAAAATCATAATTTCTTCTTTTATAAAGGCTAAAGTATAGGATGACTTATAAGGGTTGAACCTAATTCTTACATTATTCGGTCATTTTTATTTAGATGATTGAAAGTTCTTTTTCCTGAAGGAGATTTGCTAACAACTAAATATTTTTTCACTTACTAGATTTTGTGGGTGCAATCTGCTGAAAACCCTCAGGAGACAACATTCCTCCTCTAAGAAAAACCTAGAGGTTTAAAGGCTTGTTGCACATGCTCAGTGCAATCACGTCACCTGCAAAAGTGGTGTAATAATTTTCTTATTTTTGTTTTGCTCGGGACGAGCAAAAAGATAAGTGTGGGGATGTGATTAGTCTCTAATCTTGCATAATTTTTAACACATTCTCATATTTATTTGATGTAAAATTCTACTAATAAAGCTTTGCTTGCTTAATTCTAGGTACATGGTGTGCAAATGAAGAAGAAGACCCTAAACCACCATTTAATGGGTGATTAAAGGCCTACCAAATAGCCATTGACTTTAAAGTGAAGATTTTGTCAGCCCAGGGCATCAAATCCAGAAACCAGAAGATCCACCTGATAGGGTACAGACAGGATGACGCACTGCCTGAAGCCAGGCGCGCACAGCCCTGGCATGGCCGCGTTTCTGCTGCCATGTGGGAGCGCGCGCGCCCGGGCTTTGGGCCAAGGGTTGCCTCATGGTCCCCCTTTCCCCTGGTGCCAATAAATACCCCCAAGGGTCTTCATTTGGGAGAGATCCAGAGTTTAGAGTTGTATTGTGCTTTGTTTCTAGGAGTTATAGTTGTTGTTATTTCCTTCTTCTAGTTTTAGTTTAGCCATTAGAGTGAAAGAGAGAGAGTGTGTAAGTGTTGTATTTGAAGGTGACAAGCTAATACAAGTAACTACTTCTCTTTCTTCTTTCCATTTACTTGTCTTTGCCATTTACTTTTACTTCCTTGTTGTAGTGTAACTTCCTTTCTCTTCACTTCTTTTCTTTTACTTTCTTGTAGTGTAACTCCCTTTCTCTTTACCCCTTTTCTTTTGTTGTTTCTTTTACTACCATGTCTAACTAACTCTTCTATTGCATGGCAACTAACTACTAACCCGCTAATCTCTAACAGCTTGATTGATAACCCAAATGAGTCAATAGTGTCAAACAAGCTTTGTGCAAACGAGAGTTATGGCATCTTAAGACGAGGGTTTTAACTCTAACTTACCTACAAGTATTACTTTATTATATATCTTGCTTAATGGTTTTTGATGATCTATGAGTTGTGTACTTTACTTGTTGTTGTAAGTTAGAGATTTTTCTTTTAATTTTGCCGATACCATTAGTGCACTTGTGTCTTCCCTTATTCTCGCATTTTATTGGATCTTGATAAGGGAATGTCCAAGTTTTTGCTGTATTAAGCTAAATTATAGGAAGAACTTTCACTCGATTTCCACGTGAATAGTTCCTATGTATAAGGGTTATGCTTGCCTATGATCCATCGTGAGGCTACATGAAGTTAGGGATTAGTGGGAGCAATTAGTAGAAAGTTAGCCATGCGTTTTTACCATTAAGACAATCCAACTTTACAAACCACCAAATCATTTTCAAACAATTCTTGAAACCAATTTGTTTTCATTTTCTAATTCTTTATTTTAAACAAAGAACTTTCACTTTTCTTGAACAAAGAAGCCGCATTAAGCTTCCATCGCTCTCCCTCCTTGTGGATACGACCCGTATAGCAACTTTGCAACTACGGAAGAATCGCAAAAGTAGTAACATCGACCCATACTCTTCTTACTTATTCTTGTGCTTGCTTTTTGCCGATCAATTAACTAAAGAAAATAAAGAGTTATTTTTTAAATTTGATATTGTTTTGCAAGAAAGAGATGAGATTTCTTATGAAAGGGATTCATTGAAATCTAAACTTGACCTTGCCCTAAAAGAAAATGAAATTTTGAAAAATAAAAATGATTGTCACAATGTTTTGAAGAAAAATGAAGATCTATCTTCAAAACTTATTTTTGTCTTAAAAGAAAATGATTCTTTGAAAAACAAGATTATTTCTATTTCAAAAAAACTAGATTCAATTTCTAAAGAAAATAAATCTTTAAAAAATGAATTATCTACACATGTTTGCCATGCTAGTATAACTTCACCATTTAGTATACCTATTGCATGCTCCACCTCTTCTTCTATTATATATGTGATTTAAAGAAGAGTATTGATTATTTGGGCTCCACTTTGAGCCAATGTGCTACGGACTACATACATTTCGAATCTTTGTTTCGAAAGAAACAAGTTCGTCCTATGCATGCACACAAACCACGGCATACACATGCTCCTCACGTTCATACACATGACATGATGTATGCTCATATGTACACTTGTACACATTATTGACGTAAGGGCCACCTTGCAAAGTTTTGTTATGATAGAATATATAATGTAAATTTTGCAAATAAATTTGTTTGGGTTAGGAAAGGTGCTAACCCCCATGGACCCAATAGAGTTTGGGTATCAAAAGCCACTCCTATTTTATTTGATGTAGGTGTGGGCTCTCACTTGACGTGAGAACATTGGTGCCTTGATGGTGGACGCGTTCCGAGCTAAATGGTGACACTTTTGGATGCATCACTTTCAAGGGGAGTTTGGTGGGAGGACCACCTTAGTTTGGAGATATAGAGATATGCCCTAATGGTTATGGCAACGATCTCTAACTCCTATTTAGTTTACAGCTTTCATATCATTGATTATTTGCATGTATTGTTTTTCATGTTTTTCATGATTAATATGTTAAATATCACGTAAATTAGACTATTGTCATACATGTATAGTATTTGAGATACACCTATGTTTATATGGACCTATATTTTGTGTTCTCATTATAGTTTAGCTATTATGTATATCATAGTTCTAATAACATGTGCATTTACCTAATGATCATATTGATTTATGTTTTGTTTTATGCTTCATGGTTTGATTACATGTTTAGATGTAGTTTCATTAAAACTTGTGTCAATACTTGTACAACTAGTGAGCCACAAATTGATTATTATATGTTTGTGCTTGATTGCTCGTTTGTACCCATTAGATGTACTAGTATAGCCTAGTTTTGATGATTCATGCATTTTGACTTGTATTCCCTATTTTTGGACATGTTTTCTATGATGATGTGTTTTACCTTCATGCATATGTTAATTTTGTCAAAACTATTGGATATATATGTATATCCTTGAGTCATTTGCCTTTCATGCAAAGTCTCTTTATAAACTCAATTGTGTTTGGATATGTATGTATACCTTTAGTTTTGATAAAACATACATATGCCATGAAGTTAGTATCATTGTTTTGATGAAAATTAAATTTTGATAATTTTCATGTTTGTGAGAAGGAATTTAATATGAGCCTTATTGCCCATTTCCATGACTATACTTTTTACATAATACTTGTGCACTCACATTATTTGATGTTTTCTCATGATTTTATTTTTATGATTAGTATATGTGCTATATAGACTTTGAGTGTCAATTGTTGAGTTATTTTCAAGTTTTCATGATATTTTTCTTGTTTTATTCCTTACTTGAAGGATTTCGTACTAGTTTATAAGTTTATCATTAAACTAGTTGTGTATTCTTCACGTGGTAGAGTTTTCAAACTTATTAAAATATTTTCAAAACTTATTTTTGAAAACCCCTACCCATCTAAGAGCGGTTGGATGGGCGACCATACCTTGTATGCTCTTAATTGAAAATTCTTTTAAACATATGCATGAAAGGGAGGTAGTATGAGTTATACACTTGATTCGCATCATATTTTTCAATTGGTATCTTAATTGATATTTTTTGTTGTATACTCATCTTTAGTTTTCTATATATATATATTTAAATCTCAAAATGTATCAATTTTTATTGGTATTTACATTTTCATACATATATATATGATTTGATTGTGCTTACTATATCTTTACATCTTGAAGCACAAATTATGTTTATACTAAGCTTGATTTAGTCCTTAATGACAATTATTTTTCAAATTGGTATCTTATACAAGCTTATGCATCATTTTTATTGGTATTTCATAAAGGGAGGGAAAACTTCATATTTTATCTTTCAATCGATTTTATTTTCAATTGATATCTTACTCCACCCTTTATGATGAAAAAAATGATAGTATTTGGTATATTATTTTTTAATTGGTTTCCTATGCTCTTAATGAAAAATATTTTAATTGGAATATGCTAACATTTTCAATATTGGTATCAAGAATATTAAATTGACTTTATTCAAAATTTGGTATCTTTATTGCAAAATGATTTATTTAACCAAATAGTTGGTTTGTTTTTCAATTGATATCTGTTTCATTTTAAATTGGTATCTATATTGAAATGAGTTATGTTTACATAAAAATATTTGGCTTTCACTTTCAATTGATATCAAAATTATAAAATATTTTCATTTGGTATCAAAATTACAAGATGTTTACGATTAGTATTGTTTTAAGATACTTTCAATTTGTATTATTGGTATATTAAAAATGTTGTTTACTTTCATTGGTATCTTGAACATGTGTTTATATACAATTGGTATCATGTTTTACACATACATATATATTTCACTTGGTATCAAAACATACAATGTTTCATTTTCTATTGGTATCAAAAGTTTACAAAATATTTTCAATTGGTATCTTTTGGTATCTTAAAAAGTTTTTTATTTTCAATTGGTGTCATAAATTGTATCAAAAGTTTTGATATGTATTGCTTATATGCAAGGGGAGCTTAACCTTCCCTATATATAGTTTTATGTTGAGTGTATCTCATATTGAGGAGCTTGACCGCTTGACCGCTCTTCTCCATGTTTTACACGTGTGTAGGAGGAGCTTCACATCTCCTTTTATACATTGTATATTATGCGTTATGTGATTAGGGTTTAGTCATCTCTTTTTCATGTAATTCATGTATACACAGGGAGTTAACTTCACGTCTTTTCTCTTCATGAATGTATATCGCATATATGTATCTTTATTGTTTATTTTATATAAAAGGGGGAGAACATTCTTTTTATGCCCCTTTGTTGATTTTTGTTGTTTGACAAAAAGGAGGAGAAAATTGTTTTTGTTTATTTATGCCCGTTGTTGATTTTTTTTGACAAAATGGGAGAGTAGATTATTTTTGAGTTTATGTTTGCCCCTTTGTTGAAAAATTAATAAAAAGGGGGAGAGATATTTTTGGAGATTTATATATGCATGCATGTTTACTTCCATTTATGCATATATGTGTTGTTTGATTTATGAATGTTTACTTCCATTTATGCCTATATGTGTTGTTTGATTTATGAGCATTCATTAAATATCTTTATTATTTATTGCTATGCATGAGTTAAGGGGGAGCTTCTATGAAGCTGCATATATAACTCCATGAGTTTTGTCATCATCAAAAAGGGGGAGATTGTTGGCCCAGAGGCCCTTCACTCTAGTTTTGATGATGATTAACTCATGTAGTTATAGTTTACTAATAATCTTGTGATATTTAGTTTCAGATATTTGATCAAGATATTAGTAGGTGATTAACTTCAACAAAGGTATTTTAGAGCTTTCATATGGTGATTCAAGAGCTCACGCGTCAAGATCGTGTCTAGCACTCGGTTGGAATCAAGCTCATTTGGATCGCGTTTGGATCGAGTCGACTTGGAGACGAAGTTCTACAAGAAGATTTCGGTTTGTTTAGTTTAAGATTTGTTTAGATCATTGTAAATATTAGATAGTGTTGATATGCTTAAGTTCACAATATACACACAAGTTTTAAGTTTATTGGTTTTTGATTTTCGGTTTAACCAATATTGGATTTCATGTCAAAAACATAGATAAAATATCTTTTATGTATACTGGATTCTATCCATATACAACATGCTTCAAAGTTATTTCAATATCATGTTTTCGTATTTACATTTGTTTTGAAAAAATCGGATGTCCATTTTAAAAATCCAAGTTTTGAAAAATACTGATTTTGGTTTAAGGTAAAATTTCAAGAACACAAAAATGGTTCAAATTGTTTATAATATTTGTTGAATTTTTGTCACACATATTTGTATTTCAAAGATCTAATAAGAACTGATTTTTGTAGATTTTATGTGATTTTATGAGATTTAATCAAAGGTAAAAAGATAAGTTTTTAATCCCTAATCAGTTTGACCTGACTGTCTGCCGGTCGAACGAGGCAGAAGTCGGTCGACCGACGTGCACAAGACGTGCACACAGCCTGGGCTGGTGGGCCGGTCGACCGGGCAGTCGACCGTCCAGAGAGCTCTGCTATCTGGAAATGGCTCCGGTCGACCGGCCGGTCGACCGGCAGAGAGCTGCTGCTCTCTGTATCCAGTCCCGGTCGACTGGGCGGTCGACCGGTGGCACAACGGTCATAAAAATGACCGTTAGGCTGGTCGACCAGGCGGTCGACCGGAAGGGCAAATCTGCCTTTCCTGCTGCCAACGGGCAGAAATTTTGTAGGGCTATAAATACCCCATTCTTTGGCTAGTTTCTTCAAGATTTTTAAGAGCAAAAATTCCTATCTTTTAGCAAGTTTTTAAAGAGTTTTGTGCCAAAAGATTTGATCTTTATTTGTTTTTAAAGGGTTGGAAAAATCAAGAAAAGGAGAAGTCTTTGGGAGTTGTTTTGATCTTCATTTATATTTCAATCTAAAAGTTTTCCCAAGAGTTTTTCTTTGTGTTTTTGATTTTCAAACTCTTTATATTCTCACACTTGAGCTATCATATCTATCCTATCAATTAGGATCTATTTTGTGGGAAAATTGGTTTGTGGTTGTTGATATCACCAAGAGTTGTAAACCTTTCATATTTTGTGATATCCCTCTAGTGAGAGGTCATTGTGTTGATATCCCTCTAGTGAGAGGTGATTGTGAAAGTTGTTTTGGTATCCCTCTTAGTGAAGAGGTGATTGTGGAGTTGTGGTTTTGAGCCTTATCCCTCTTGTGTGAGGTTGATATTTGTTTGCCTTGGTGTCTACCCCTCTAAGTGTAGAGGTGATTTGTGTTGTGCCTTGCCTCTTATGTAGAGGTTGTATTATTGAGAGAGGAGTTGTGTGCTCCTAGTTGTATATACCCAAATCCTCAGTGGAGGTTCCTTGTGTGGGAAGTTCTGCGTGGACGATATAGTGAAAATCCTTCTGTGTGAAGGCGGGGACGTAGAGCTGGGTGCTCGAACCTCGAAAAATATCTCTGTGTTTGCGATTGATCCACTATATCTAAACTCTCTCTCGTATATTGTGTATTGCATCATATTGTTCATATCATATATATGCTTGTATTGATTGTGTGTACCCATACTTGTGTTCAACCAAGAGAGCTTTACATAGCACCTCAACTCTTATTTAGAGGAATTTAGAGGAGATAGTCCAGAGCCCTTCACCGGGAATTCGGCTACACTCTTTGGTTACACTAAGTATATTACATTTAGTTTTTAATTCCGCATTATTTGTCATTAGATTAGCCTTACACCTATTCACCCCCTCTAGGTGTACTTTCAGTGTAGTTACTGAATTAGCGTCTTCAGGACAGCTGGATGGCGATTCTACGAGATCATGGTACAGTGGGCTCGAACAAATTGGCTTGAAGTTAGATCAAGCATTGGGAGGTGCATCGACCTGCCGTTTGGAAGCACGTGACGGTAGTGTTCTGAATAAGAGAAGGTGAAATTCGACACCGATACTCACCATTTACATGGTCTTCTTGAGTTGATTCACGTGGATGTTTGGGATCCTATCAAGACTGTATCAGTTAGAGGACATAGGTAATTTGTCTTTATTGTAGATGATTATTGTAGGCATTGTTAGATATACCCGATGAGACAAAGAGTTGAAACCCTAGAGTTGTTGGTGAAGCGGAATGAGCTAATGGAAATCAAACAGGTAGGAAGATCAAGGTGTTCCAGTATGATCATGTTGAGGAGTACAAGGATTCTTTCCTACAATTTGGCCCGAACAATTGTATTCTTATCCACTTCACAAATGAAAAAAATGGTGTAGCCAAAGAAGTGAATCGTGCCTTGCTAGAGAAGATTCAGTTTTTGTTGTCTAATGCATTGTTGGACAAATTGTTTTTAGGGTGAGGCGATTGTGTATGCTAGTCATCTCTTGAACAGGCTATCGATGACTACGATAGGAGGTAAGACTCCATTAGAGATTTGGTCACGTGGAGCTGCTCGTGACCATGGTTCACTTAGAGTATTTGGTGTCCGGCCTATGTTGATGTTAAGAAAGACATGTTGGACTCTAAGGTGAATAAATTGGTATTTTTGGGATACAAGGAAGATTTGAAAGGCTACAAGTTATGGGATCCGAAAAACAAAGAGTTTGTCTCGAGCAGACATGTCACATTGGATGAGGCTTCAATGGTGAAGCCTACCGTCTCCCAGCATGTGAGACAATTAAGATCAAGTCAGAAGTATCGCAATGGGTGGAGGTTGATACTACTCCACATTGTCCAATTGGTTTAGTATCATCTGGGATTCCATTGGTCGTGATACCGGGTGGAGATCGAGTAGGCGATATGGATACTGAGCATGTTGAAAAAGATGGTTCAAATGTAGTTAAAGGAACCAAAGGGAATCCACGAAGGTGGGTTGTAAAGAAACATGTATCTCATGTTGATGAGATTCATATGACTAGGCCAGTTGGGTTCGTTGCTGCAAAGAAGAGAGTTGGTTAAGCTTGGTGAAGCTCATTTGAATGAACTACGAGTGGCTTGATCCCTTGGGCAGAGGGTACGTAGGCAGCTATGATGGCACAACTGTTTGGTAATGCAGCCCGTATGAAGCTATTTGGTGTATTTGAGTTCTCAAGAATTGGCAGTAGAAGCTGATTTGGACTTCACGTAGAGGTGAAAAGTTTGGACTTCACGTAGAGGTGAAGTGTTGTGATCTCAATGAACATTTGATCTTCTGGTGAGAAGATAGTTGAGCTTGCATAAGGGGGAGTGCATCCAATTTGTTGAGCCATGTTGGTGTTTGGTATGCTTGACTCAGATTTGGTTGAACCATCTTGAAGACATTTAGACTAGAGTGCCAATCAGTTGGAGAGTCTGTGTTAGCTCATGTTGGGTTCTTCTTGAGGTCATTTGAAATGGTGTTCCATTTAGTTGCTGAGTTGTAGACACGTTCGTTTGTCTGCTCATATGGTGTTAATTCTCTTCAGTGAAGTGTTAGGAAGGCATGTATGGCGCATTCCGTTTGGATAGCTGAGCTGAAATTTGGAATCCATGCAATTGATATTGGAGTTTGGAGAGAGTTGCCTGAGGAGACGACAAACTCAATTTGAATTGATTCAATCATTTGGATCCGTTGAGATCGTTTGTGTGTTTGGAGAGAGTTGCTAGTGGCGACGACAAGCTCAATTATGGATTGAATCAATCATTTGAATCTGGTATGACCGTTTGAAATCAATTGTAACTGTGTACTGGCGATTCGTTTGGAACTGGTTGGTCTGTTCGGCCAAGTCGAGATCGTGTGTCGATTTCGCCAAGATCATGTGTCGATTTCGTCCAGAGCGCTTTTGCTCGCCCTCGAGCAAAACATAAAAACTAATCCTAAGAAATTATTTTACCACTTTCGCAAGTTACTCGATTGCACTGAGTATGTGCAACAAGCCGTTAAACCTCTAGGTTACCCCTAGAGAATGAGTTTTGTCTCATAAGGGTTTTCAGTAGATTGCACCCACAAATTCACAAAGAAGAGAAAAAATGTTAGTATTTTCGAAAAGCATTTTGAAAAGAAAGAAAATATTTGAGGTATTATTGTAAGAATTTGAGTAGCCTATAAGTCATAGGAGAATCGAATTTAGCATTCCTAAACTTTGTCTTTATTCATAAAATGTGTTATCAATCAAAAGTAAGGAGTCAAATTGTATTTCTTATCTAGTCTATTACTTTACCCTAAGTCATATGCACCTTCGTGTCCGTGAAATTTTGACTAAGGGTTCTTTAATTTTAATTCTTATGCCTTAATTTTTTGTGGTATTATTCCTTAGTTCTATTAGGCTTTCTAATCTGCCCATGTAACGAGCCTTTAATTGGTGACTTTCAAACCAAACGGTCTTAGGACACTGGGTGAGAAAATACCCCAAGGACTTAAAGACTCGAGCAAATAAGGCCACAAAACTAAGGATTTATTATATGAACTGCTTTTAGGCGTGAATACTTATACTTTATGAGGCACAAATACCTAGCTTAATCAGAGGATTTTTGATATTATATATATATTTCTTTTTCTTTTTCCCTTTTTATTAATATGGCATAAGAATTTTTGTTTTTGAACCCTAAGTGTGTAATGCATAAAGTGTGCATATTTTATTAGTGTAAAGATCAAGACTATAAGTATATGCATATTTCATTAGGGTAAAGATCAAGACTAAATTACTTTTTCAAAATTTTCCTCCTAACCTTAAAAATCAAACAAGTCATCTTATTTTGACCAAGTATAAGAAATCTTAATAATAATTCTCCTATTTTTAAAATTGACTTAATTTCTTACCAAAAAATACATCAAAACACTATTTTTTTCAAATTTTGTTTTTTTAAAACAATGTTAATCATGTTAGAACCCTCCCCCCACACCTATCACATGCATTGTCCCCAGTGTATGACGGAGATGTATAGATGCATGAAATGGATTGTAAAAGAGGTAAAGTTATCGATACACTGGGTCGAAAAGACCCATAACCGTTTCATTTACCGACACCGATTCCGAGAAAGATTTAAGGCATTGACCATTTACCTTAAAGTTATTTCCATTATTGGTGTCACTGATCTCTACAGCACCGTGTGAAAACATGAATTTTACAACGAATGACCCAGTCCATCTTGATTTTAGCTTTCCTGAAAAAAGATGAAGCTTAGAATTATAGAGTAAGACTTTTTGTCCAGGAACAAATGTTGTCCTTATGATGTGTTTATCATGAAAAATCTAAACTCTATCTTTGTAATCTTAGCATTTTCATAGGGCTCATTTCTTAACTACTCTAATTCGAAAATTTATAATTTTTAAAATTTATCGGCCTTATTCAAATCGAAATTTAACTGCTTGATTGCCCATAAGGCCCGATGCTCTAACTCAACGGGTAGGTGGCAAGCCTTCTCAAAAACTAACCTATAAGGAGATATCCCTAGAATCGTCTTGAAAGCGGTCCGGTAGGCCCATAGGGTATCTACAAGTTTGGTGGACCAATCTTTCCAGTTTTGGTTCACAATCTTCTCCAAAATAAGTTTGATTTGTCTATTGGAGACCTTAACCTGTCCACTGATTTGAGGATGATAAGGTGTGGACAACTTGTTAGTTATGGCATACTTTCACATAAGAGTTTCAAAGGATCTATTGCAAAAGTGAGTACCATTATCACTGATGATAGCACAAGAGTTTCCGAAGCGTGAAAAAATGTTCTCTTTCAAAAATTTTATGATAACTTTGTTATCATTAGTTTTACTTGCAATGGCTTCTACCCACTTGGACACATAGTCCACAGCAACTATTATGTATTGGTTTCTAAATGAATTAAGAAGTAGACCCATAAAGTCGATGCTCCAAACATCAAAGAGTTCTATTTCTAGAATTGGGTAGAGGGGCATCATATCTCATTGATCCTTCCTACTATTTGGCATCTAGGGCACGTCTTGCAAAATTTATAAGCATCTTTGAACAAAGTAGGCAATAGAACCCACTTTGTAGCACTTTTTAAGCAGTCTTACGGGGACCAAAGTATCCACCGCATGTAAGTTCATTGAGAATGCATCTCCTAATAATTTGGTCAGAACAGTACTTAAAAAGATACGGTTTCTCCCAAAAGAAATACTGGACTTGAGATAAGAACCGGTGTATATTGTTTTTAGACCAATGAGATGGAGTTTAGTTTGTGACTAAGTAATTCACCATATCAACAAACTAAGATTCCCTAAAAACAGTTAAGAGTTTTTCATCAGGAAAGTCATCATTTATGGGCAATTCATTGCATGGAGAATTTGGAATACGTAAGAGATAGTCAGCAACGACATTTTCTACGCCTTTCTTATCTCGAATCTCGAGATCAAATTCTTGAAGAAGGAGGATCCAACGAATGAGTCGGGCCTTGACATCCTTCTTCATCATGAGGTACCTTAACGCAGAATGATCGGTGAAAATTGTGGTTTTGGACCTTAGTAGGTAGGGACGGAATTTCTCTAAAGCAAACACTACTGCCAAGAATTCCTTCTCAGTTGTAGTGTAGTTCATTTGAGAATCGTTGAGAGTCCTACTAGAGTAGTAAATCACGTGCTGCTTGTTATCAATGCGCTGTCTTAGGATAGCGCCTATGAAAAAAATCAGAAGCGTAGCACATGATTTCGAACAGCTTAGACCAATGCGGTGTAGATATGATTGGTGCAGGAATAAGCTCTTTCTTAAGATTCTCCCAAGAATTTATACATTTATTATCAAAAGTGAAGGACACATCTTTAGCTAACAGATTAGTCAAAGATCTAGCAATCTTACTAAAATCCTTGATAAATCTTCACTAGAAACCGGCATGTCCTAAGAAGGATCGAATATCCTTCACCCATTTGGGCATGGGGAGTTTAGCAATAACCTCAATCTTGGCTCTATCCACTTCAATTACTTTCTTAGAGATTTCATAACCCAAGACAATTTCATGTCTTACCATGAAGTGGCCTTACCATGAAGTGGCATTTCTCCCAGTTCAGTGTCAGATTTTTCTCAGTACAACGTGGAGGACAAGTTCTAAATGGTGAAAACATTGAGTGAATAAATCACGTAGATGGAGAAATCTTCCATAAAGATTTCTAATAATCATTCTACTATATCAGAGAAAAGACTCAACATGCAATGTTGAAACGTTGCTGGGGCATTGCACAAGCCAAAAAGCATTCGACGATAAGCAAATGTCCTACATGGACATGTGAAAGTAGACTTTTCTTGGTCCTCAGGAGCAATAAGAATCTGATTATACCCCTAATAACCATCCAAGAAATAGTAATACTCATGGCCAACCAAACGTTCAAGAATTTGATCAATAAAGGGAAGCGGAAAATGGTCCTTACGAGTTGCTACATTAAGCTTCCTATAGTCAATGCAAATTCGAATTTTCATGGGAAGTCGAGTTTCGACCAACTCTTTGTTCTCGTTTTCTACCACGGTGAAACTGAATTTCTTTGGAACCGCATGGACATGACTGACTCATTGGATATCAGAAATGGGATAGATTATCCTGTTGTCTAAGAGTTTCACAATTTCAGCATGAACAGCCTCTTGCATTATAGAGTTTAGCCTAAGTTGCGGGTCTCTTTTTGGTGTCGCTTCTTCATTGAGATGAATGCATGTTGAACTATTGTTGGACTCAATCCCTTTATGCAGTCATAGTCCAACCAATGGCTTCCATATGTTTTCTAAGAATAGTTTTAAGATTCTCTTCTTACTCGTCATTTAAATCGGAGGCAATAATGACAGGAAAGGTCTCTTGTTCGCCTAGATAGACATACTTAAGATGCGTAGGAAAGACTTTCAATTCTAAGGAAGGGGAAGGCTCACTGGAAAGATGAGTCAAATTTATTGGCTGCACATTTGGTGAAATAGGATTCGAGGCCCAATTCACAGTAGACTCGACAACTTGATCAAGGTTAAAGTCGTCAGACTCTAACTCAAAGTCACAATCAGTTTCTATTTCCAATTTTTCTCTATGTTCACTTGTCAAGTTCTCAATGAGGTTGACTTCAAATGTTTGATCCTCAACATCACGGAGTTGCTTTCCTAGGTTGAAGACATTGACTTCTCTAGTCATATCCCAAAACGTTAACCTAATAGACCCATTCCTATAATTGATAATAGCGTTGGCAATAGCAAGAAATGGGCGCCCTAAGATAACAGGAGTTTGAGCCCCAGGATTGGACACAAGTTGTGTCTCAAGAACTATAAAATCAACGGGGTAGATAAACTCTCTGACCCAGATAAGGACATCATTAATTTTTCCTTTGAGAACTTTCACTGAACGGTTAGCCAGTTGGATTGTGACTCGAGTTGGACTAAGATCGCCCAACCCGAGTGTTGATAAACTGAGAAGGGGAGCAAGTTGATACTTGGCCCCAAGTCAAGAAGTGCACGACTAATCTCAGCTTGTCCTATAGTGCAGGCAATGGTAGGACAACCCGAATCCTTGTACTTGACACGGATCAGACCCGACAAAAGCTCACTAATATTAGTGACTAAGAAGAATTTCTTGAGAATATTAGTCTTTCTCTTCTTGGTGCATATGTCCTTAAGAAATTTTACATAGGATAAGACTTATGGATAGCATCAAGAAGTGGCACATTTATCTTCATTTGATTGAAGATCTCAATTATCTTATCCATGTGTGGGTTCTGCTTATTGTTTTTCAGTCTATTAGGAAATGGTACTATAGGCTTGTGCACCGACTGGTTGACTTATCCGTTTAAGATTCGTCAGATTTGGAAGGATTGAGACTAAATGAGGTGGATGCTTGTGTGTGGTTATGCTGAATTGAATTAGATGGTGTTGATACTTGGTTATCAAATTTTTTTCCGACCTCAACGTATGAACGACATTATATTGATTCAATGATTGATTCTCAGCCAAATGGGTTTGTTGAGAATTTTAGGATTCGTTTCTGGCTGACTAGGCAAGGTACCCTTTAGCCTCTCATTCTGTGGATTGGCTAATTGGCTCATTTGAACCTCTAGCCTTTGTATTGTTTGCATGAGGGAATCTTGATTCTTCATGTACCTTTCCATGTTTCTCTCAAAATCAGTCATTCTCCTCTCAAGTTGAGAATTTTGGAAGGAAGATTGTGGAGGTTGATTGGAAAAGTTTTATTGATAATTTGAAAAATTAGGCGGATGATTGGAAGAATTGTGATGGTAATTTGAAAAATTGGGTTGATGATTGAAAAAATTATTGGAATGATGGAAGTGGCTTGAATGGTTTGACCGTGAGTGGTCATTGTTGTTTTGGCTTCATGAGAAATTCGGTTGATTTCTCTAGCCAAGATTGTACATTTGTGCGTAAAAATTATTGTTCGGCCTTGAAAAGGCTGCATTCATCGGTTTAGAAAATTGTTGTTGAGCTTGAAACACAGGACACTCCTCAAACACATGATTCATGGATTGACAGTAAGTACAGCCCGAGTTGAAAATTAGTTTGGGCTGACTTGATTGATTGGACTTGGTTCTTTAGTTTCTAAAACTTTCAGTCTTCTCGCTAGGTTTGCTATTCTACCCTGGCAGTTATGGATGATTCAATTTAATGGAGACCTTCTTTTAAAGAGATGGAGTTTAAATTCCTAGAGTTTTTATTAGTTGGTTCCCATTAGATGGTCTTTTCAGCTAGATTATCATATAAATCCCATCCTTCATTCTCATCCTTTTGAAAGAATCCCCTTTTGCACATGATTTCTAAGAGGGTCTTGGTTGAGTAGTCTAAACCATCACAAAGAACTTGGCATTATCACCATTTCTCTATTCCATGATGAGGACATTGGACAAGGAGGTCCTTAAAGCGTTCAAAGTACCTCCAAAATGGTTCATTAGGTTCTTACTTGAACTGCATGATATTTTTTCCTAATGGGAGCGGTCTAATAAATTAGATAGAATTTTTTCAAAAAGATCTTGATGAAACCATCCCATGATGTGATAGAGACAGCCGCTAAGCTGTAAAGCCATTTCTTAGCTAAGTCCTTAAGAGCAAATAGGACAAATCTCAACCTAATAGCATCATCTACAAGGTGTGGGATTTTCACCTTTAAGCATACTTCCTCAAATTCTCTTATGAAGAAATCAGCATCTTCGGACTCTAAGTCATGAAACTTAGGGAGTGTGTTGATGAACTGAGACTTGAGCTCAAAGTTGTGTTCACCAACCGATGGAAGTTGGATGCAAAATGAAAGTGTGGTTCTAATGGGATAGAACCTATCCTGTAAAGATGTCGGTTGAGCCATACCGGATCTGGTCTTGGTTCAAATTTGGGTGGTGATGTGTTTTCTAGTTAACCTAGATGAATTGGGGTCTCTTGAGCACACTTAATTACACAAACACTACGACAAATAAGTTCACCAATAGTCAATAAGAAAAAACAATCAAGCCTAGTCTAAGGTAACCTTGACCTAGACAACTCCTAACTGGTTGATTGTCCACATGAGGTATTGATTGCACACATTTATTGCATTATTCTTTATTACATTTTCACATTTATCATGTAATAAATCTGCTAAATTTCTTATCTTAAATGTCTATTTTGTAGAAGATAATCATAGGGAGAAAGAGGATAAAATCAAATAAATATCAGTTATATTCAGATTTAACTAGATCTATTTAGTTAGAGGAGGATGATCCCAAATCCAGTTGGATAAATTTAGATTTTGGTGAATCAAGTGGTTAAAGCTAAAGATCAGCCGAAGATATTGTCAAATTCAGAACCCAAATAGAGAAACCAAGCGGATATGATAATATAACAGACGAATTAAGATACGCTCCCCAAGATATGGCTATTTGGCCAAAATAGAGCCATAGATCCACGGCTATCCTTACGGATCTGCGGTAATCCCAGGGAATCTAGGGAAGCGCCAGATACCCCTATCGTATACTCTTCTGCTTATCCTATTTCTGCCTATAAATACTGAGTTTTTGGAGACCACAAGGAGCGACCATGCAGAGATAGATTTTAGGCCAGTTTTTCATTCTTTTTACTGTAGGTTTTTATTTTCATTTTATATAATTTTTATTTCTTTATAAGCATAGGTTAGACTGAGATTCATGTAAGTAAGAGAGAGACTTATGTTGAGAGTGACACCGATGTAACCTCCCCCTTTCTTTCATCATTTCTACAAGTAATCAAAGGTAACATCTTTATGTTTTTCTTGTTTATATGTTCTTCTTCTATTTCTACTTTTTCTCTTTTAGTTTTGATGAATATCCAAGTGAATCTAGAAGCATCAGTTTAGCCATGTTTGTGTGAGTGCCAATGATATATCATAATGATGTTCTCCTCCTCAAGATTTCATATAATTTCATTCTTGTTCGTCTTGATGATGTAATGCCAATAGGGACTGAGCTCGATCTTATGGGTTATGCATTGATAGCCTCCGAAGCATGGTAAAACATGCAAGGGTTTCAGGTAAGTCATCAACCAGAGGAGGTAAATATTTCTTTTAGCTTTTCTTTCTTTTCTTTTAACTTTTAGTTTAGATCACCAACACCACTATCTTCCAACTATTTTATCACTCTTTTCAATTTTTTTGTATATATCATTTTTTATTTTCTCCACCTTCTCAATCTACCATTTGAAATCACCTAGAGGGGGGGTGAATAGGTGACTAGCTAATCTAATGATGAATTAATGCGAAATTAAAACTATTTATGCATATTAAAACTATTAAGCTAAACACACAAGGTATAACCAAAGAGTGTAACTGAATTCTCGGTGAGGGCTCTGGACTATCTCCTCAAGATTCCTCTAGATAAGAGTTGAGGTGCCGCTATGGCTCTCTTAATTGAATACAAGTGTAAGCAAATAATCCCAAGCATATAACAACTAAGCACAAGATATATCAAGCATATAAAGGTATGAGCAATGTAAGCATGCAAGATATAACACAAGTGAGAGATAGATAGAGAGCAATCGTAAACATGGGAGATTTGTTTCGAGGTTCGAGCACCCTTGCTCTACGTCCCCGCCTTCAACACTATGAAGAATTTCCACTAGAATCGATCCCACCGGATCACTCGGTGCTGCAACACCTACAAGGAGTTCACACTAGAACTCTTGGACTCACTAGTCCCTCTCTTGTTCCCGCAAGAACAACATACGCAAGCAAACTAGCTTGCCGAGGTCGCACCTCTACACGGAGCTCCGATTAGAACTCGAAACAACACGAACTCGCAAGTTCGCCACCTCAATACAAGATGATGCACTTAGTGATCTAAACACTTTGAGCACCTAAAAACACTCTCATAACAACTCTCCTATAGGATAGATACGGCAATGGAAAGCTCAAGTATGTGTGAGAAAACTAGGATGGATTTTGTGGTGAAAAACTCAAGAAATCTCTTTTTCAAAACACTCTTGAAAAACTCTCCTTTTGATATGAAAGTATTAGCTCTAAAACAAGTGGAGAAAACCTCTGAAATAGATGGGAAAAACTAGCTTGAAAACTCTCCCCAAAAATCTTATAGAAAACAGCCCAAAACAGCCCCAATTTATAGGCCTAAAAAATATAGCCGCTGGGGTCCAACTCAGCATGAAACCCTACTGTCAGTCGACCAGCCGGTCGACCGCCAACGGTCGGATTTTCGACCGTTGAGAAAAGCGGTCGACCGTTCGGTCGACCGAAACTGGGCTTTGACCTAGCGGTCGACCGCCCGGTCGACCGAGGCCATTTACAAAAAGCAGAACCTCTCTGGCGGTCGACCGTGCGGTCGACCGGCCCTTGCTGTGCACGTTTGTGTACATCGGTCGATCAGAACGGTCGACTGACTTCTGTCTCGGTCGATCGGCAGAAAGCCAATCACCTGTTTTTAGGAATTAAAGGTTGGTCTTTTTATCTTAATAAAATCCCATAAATTCTCATAAATTCTACAAAAATAAGTTCATTGATATACTTTGATATACAAACATGTTGATTAAAAATCAAAACATATTACAAACATTTTAAACTATTTTTGTAATATAGAAATTTTAGCTTAAACAAAAATCTGTATTTTGAAAAACAATCTCCAAATTAAAAAACGATTTTTTCAAAACTTCTCCAAATACAAAAACAAGATATTTTAAACACTTTTGAAGCTTAGAGTATATGAATATGATTCAATACACATATGAGATGAAATATCTATGTTTTTGACAATTAAGCTCTAAAATAGTTTTGATAAAACATATGTATATTTTGAAGCTTAAAAACCAAAACGGTATTTTCTAAACAAAAAACTCTTTTATGAAAATATATAAATCTTGTGTGTGAGTGTATATGAACCTGAGAAATCTACCAACTAATCTATCCTTTACATTTTATCTAAAACAAAATCTTGTCACTTACAAAACCTAACACAAGTCTTCTGAAAATCTTCTCTTGAAAATCTTCTTCTTCTTCTTGACTTGGTCCAAACTTTGATTCATGAGCTAGACTTCTCTTGAGTACTTGATGCGATCTTGATGCGCGAGCTCTTGAATCAACACGTGCTAGCTCCAAAACTTGATTTTGAATCCTTTGTTGAAGCTAAACACCTACTAAGATCTTGATTAAAAATCTGAGACTAATTAAACATAAGATCATTAGTACTATAACTACATGAGTTAATCATCATCAAAACTAGAGCGATGGGCCTTTGGCCAACAATCTCCCCCTTTTGATGATGACAAAACTCATGGAGTTATATATGCATGGATTAAAGTTAAGCTTCATAGAAGCTCCCCTTAACTCATGCATAGCAATAAACAAATAGATATTCAATAAGGTGCATGAAACTAAACAAACATATATGCATAAATAAGGAGATAAACATGTATAAACTCACCAAAATTCTTCTCTCATTTTTGCATAAACAAAACATATATGCATAAGAAAATAAACATGCATATATAAACTCGAAAATAAACATGCATATATAAACTCAAAAATCCTTCACCCCCTTTTTGTCAAATCATCAACAAAGGGGTGAAAACAAATCAACCAATAAAGATATATATGCGATATACATTCATGAAGAGAGACATGAAGGACGTGAAGTTAGCTCCCCCTGCATAGATGCATTACATGAAGAAGGGATGACAAGACCCTAACTCATATAAAGCATAATATATAATGCATAAGCGGAGATGCTAAGCTCTCCTTACACACGTGTACCACATAAAAGAGATGTCAAGCTCCTCAATATAAGATACACTCAACATGAATTTATATATAGAAGAGATGTTAAGCTCCCTTGCATATAGGTAATATACATCAACAAATTTTGAAATTTCTTTAAAACAAAATTTTGAAATCTCTTTAAATCAACGAACCAAATTTTAAGATACCACTTGTAAATAAATAAAATTTTAAATATCACTTGTAAATAAGCAAAATTTCTGATACCAATTAAAAGTAAAATATGAAGGATATTTTGATATCAATTGAAATACCAATTGAAAATAATGCATAAGTTTATAAAGATACCAATTAACATTTAAAAATTAGTCAAGCTTAGCATAAACATAATTTGTGGTTTAAACATATAAGAATATTGTAAATCAAGCACAATCAAAATTATATATGTATGAAAATGAAAATACTAATTGAAATTTATATTATTGAAATTTGAAGCATACATATATATATAGAAAATATGTATGAGTATACAAAAAGTGAAATATCATGAAGATCATGTGTATAACTCATAACTATCCACCCTATTCATGCACAAGTTAAAACGATTTTCAATTTGAGCATACAAGGCATGGTCGCCGATCCAACCGCCTTTGGTTGGTAGGGGTTTTCAAAAATAAGAGTTTGAACATTTTTTAGCATAGTTTGAAAACTCTACCAATTTAAGAATAAATAACTAGTTTAAAATAATTTTTTAAAAACTAGTTAAAGATCTTTCAAACATAAAAAACAAGTCATATATCCCATGAAGCATGCTAAAAACACAAGAGTTAACACTCGAAATGTATAAAGCTCAAACATTCTTATGAAAACAATATCATGAGTAAACAAATGAAGTGTAAGTGCACAAGAATCATGTGAATAGCATTTTCATGAAAATAATCAATGAGGCTCAAAATAACATGAAATTCTTTTAACAAAAACATGAAAATCATAAAAATTTATTTTTCATTATAATCAAACTTCAAGGTATATGTATGTTCTATCAAAACTAACAATATACATACATATCCCAAACACAAATGAGTCCATAATATAATTTGCATGAACGCAAGTGACTCAAGGGTATTCATGTATTTTATTAGTTTTAGACACAATTAACATATACATGAAGCAAAACATATTCAAAAATAGGGAAAATATGTATAAGTAAAAGAATCATCAAAGCTAGGTTATACATGTATATGAAATGAGTACAAATGAGCAATGAAGTACAAACATATAAGAATCAAATGTTGCTCACTACTTGTACAAGTATATACATAAGTTTTAATAAAAATTACAATTAAACAAGTATTCACCATATGAAGTACAAAACCATAACATGCTAAAAATATTATATATATGCATGTAAACAAAAATAGGAGTTTAGAGATAGTTACCAAACCATATGCACTATACTCTAAGCCTCCAAAACATGGTGGTTCTCCCACCAAACTCCTTGATAGCGGTGCATCAATTGTATGTCCATCTGGCCCATGCATCCACTACCAAGACACCAGTCTTCTTACGTCATGTGAGAGCCCACACCTGCATCAAACACAAGAGGTGGGGACTTTGGTACCCATTTTCTTTTGGGTCCACAGGGGTTAGCATAATTCGGAACCCAAACATTTTTATTAGGAAAATTAATAGTATTTACTTTATCAAAACAAAATTTTGCTAAATAGCCTTTGCGGCCGCAATGTGTATATTTGTATACTCTAGCATGTACATGAGAATGAGCGTGATCAGGATGTGCAAAGTGTGCATATGTATGTCGTGGGTGATGTGTATGAACATATGGAGCTTGTTTCTTTTGAAACAAGGTTCCCAATCTAGAATGATTAAATGCACAATTGCTCAAAGTTGAGCTCAAATAATTTATTCTATTTTTAAAAATTAAATTTCATTTTATCAATGGTAGCATGAAGAGCATGGCAAGAATGAAAATCAACAACCTTTTTCTTTTAGAAATGTTTTCTTTTCTTTTGAAACAAATTTTCTTTTCAAAGAGTTGTTTTCTTCCAAAGCAATTTCTTTTTCCTTTCCCACCAAATTAATTTTATTCTTCAAGGAATTATTTCCTTCACAAATATCATTTAATTTAGAAAACAAGGAAATATTCTCTTTTTTCAAAGCTTCATTTTCTTTTGAAACATTTCAAGTTTATTTTGAAAAGATCCTTTTCTTTTAAAATGGACTCATATTTATTCTTCAATCTTTTATGGTCCTTCTTAAGCAAATCATATTTTTCAAGAAGTTGTTGACAAAATGAAGCAAGCTCATCATAAGACATGTCAACATCCTCATCAAGCTCGAATTCGGAGTTTAACTCAAGGGGGTTATCCCCTTAGACCATGTGGCATAAGTTGGAAGCATCACTTCCATCATCCGAGTCGCTCCCCGCATAGTATTGCTTTTGTTTACCAAGAGAGACAATAGTATTCCATACTATAAAAGTCGAATCAAAGTTAGAAATCCTACATAAATAAACATCATTTAGGGTTGACTTTAAAGCATGGATGGCTTTTGCATTAGCCTCTAGATGTTTGCCATTTGAACAATGTGAATCTTTGATGGTGGGAAGATAAACATGAATGCCTAGGGCTTTGAGGTACATGGACATCTTAACTTCCAAGTTTGGATGTTAAGAATGTCAAACATAGGAGGTGTCATGAAATCCATGTGTGTATAAATAAATTTGTGATTAGCTAAAATGAGAATCTTTAACTCAAGGTTGTTAGACCCAAATCGAGAGCACTAAGCTTTGCTACCAATTGAAATCACCTAGAGGGGCGGTGAATAGGTGACTAGCTAATCTAATGATGAATTAATGTAGAATTAAAAATATTTATGTAAATTAAAACTATTAAGCTAAACACACAAGGTATAACAAAAGAGTGTAGCCGAATTCCCGGTGAAGGGCTCTGGACTATCTCCTCAAGATTCCTCTAGATAAGAGTTGAGGTGTCGTTATGGGTCTCTTGGTTGAATACAAGTGTGAGCAAACAATCCTAAGCATATAACAATTAGGCACAAGATATATCAAGCATATAAAGGTATGAGCAATGTAAGCATGCAATCGCAAACACGGGAGATTTGTTTCGAGGTTCGAGCACCTTTGCTCTACATCCCCGCCTTCAACACTATGAAAAATTTCCATTAGAATCGATCCCACCAGATCACTCGGTGCCGCAACACCTACAAGGAGTTCACACTAGAACTTTTGGACACACTAGTCCCTCTCTTGTTCCCACAAGAACAACACACGCAAGCACACTAGCTTGCTGAGGCCGCACCTCTATACCGAACTCCCACTAGAACTCGTAAAAATACGAACTCGCAAGTTCGCCTCCTCAAATACAAGATGAAACACTTGGTGATCTAAGCACTTGAATACCTAAAAACACTCTCACAACAACTCTCTATAGGATAGATATGGCAATGGAAAGCTCAAGTATGTGTGAGAAAACTAGGATGATTTTGTGGTGAAAAACTCAAGAAATCTCTTTTCAAAACACTCTTGAAAAACTCTCCTTTTGATATGGAAGTATTAGCTCTAAAACAAGTGGAGAAAACCTCTGAAATAGATGGGAAAAACTACCGTGAAAACTCTCTAAATATAGAAAAAAGCCCAAAACAGCCCCAACTTATAGGCCAAAATAATATAGCCATTAGGGTCCAACTCAGCAGGAAATCCTGCTATCGGTCGACCGGTCGGTCGAACGCCAATGGTCGAATTTTCGACCGTTTGAAAAAGCGGTCGATCGTTTGGTCGACAGAAACTGGGCTTCGACCTAGCAGTCGACCGGGGCCATTTACAGAGAGCAGAAGCTCTCTGGCGGTCGACCGGCCCTTGGCTGTGCACGTTTGTGCACATCGGTCGATCAGAACGGTCGACCGACTTCTGTCTCGGTCGATCGGCAGAAAGCCGATCACCTGTTTTTAGGAATTAAAGGTTGGTCTTTTATCTTTAATAAAATCCCATAAATTCTCATAAATTCTACAAAAATAAGTTCATTGATATACTTTGATATACAAACATGTTTGATTAAAAATCAAAACATATTACAAATATTTTGAACTATTTT
>JAVJIF010027656.1:0-65744 GCA_038442645.1 Agave tequilana | reverse complement strand
ATGTATATACTCAGGCATACATAATATTCACACACTTATAATCATGCATACATAATACATACATACATACACACTCCTACATAAAGATATACAAACAACACACACCTCCATGCACACGTAACACATATCCACAAATGTACCATCACATAATAATTTATGCACACTCAATTACAAATGACACATACATAAATACAAACATAATAACATAGAAATAGAGAGGAACAGAGGGCACACTCACGATGTAGGAGGAGACATGGCCGGGACAAGGCCGTAGAGGAGCTCGCTGGAGGAGGCGGAAGCCGCGGAGGGGAGGAACTCACGGCGGCCATGGAGAGTTCGACGACAAAGAAGGCGGAGGCCGCGAGGATGTCAGGGTGTCGCGAGCTGCCATCGGGTCTCGCTAGAGAAGAAAGAGGAGGTCGTATGGTGGGTGGGGCTGCCAGCAAAGGAAGGAGGAGAAGATTAAGTTAGGGTTTTGGTTTAGGATTAGATGTTTATATAGGAGATGTTAATTGGTTATGATTATATAGTTAGAAATAGGATAATTTAAGATTAGATGGTTAGGATTAGGAGATAATGAGAGATTAGGTTAGTTAGAATTTTATTTAATTAAGATAACTATATAATTTAGTAGTTAGGATATATGAGGTTGGGTTGGTTAAGATTTAGATTTGATGTTTAGGATTAGATAGGATTTAATATAAGGAGAGAGAGAGATAGGGTAGTGATAAGTAGTTAAGATATAGAATTACATAGTTAGAATTTAGTTGATAGAATAAGCGTAAAATAGTTTAAAGATTAGTTAGGATTTTATTTTGAAATAGAATTAGTTGAGATTGTGATTTTAAAATAGGATGTAGATTTGAGTAAGTTAGAATTAGATATGATTTTTGTTAGGAATTGAATTTGAGATAAGATTAAAATTAGATATTGGGTAATAGGTTTTGTTGGGTTGGGTTTGACTCAAATAAAAGAAAAAATAGAAGGAATGGAAATTGAGATCATGGCATGGGCCAATACAAAATAAAAGAAAGATATGAAACAGATATGGACTAATGGTAAACGGTAACGCATATGGAATGGATACTTGGTTTGGATTGAGCTTAGGTTAAAGGAAAAAAATGAAAGAAAAGGAAGAGAAAAATAAGACGGCAAGAGGTGAGCTTGTTTAAAAATAATACACAAAATAAATATCAATAAATATTATAATAAAAATAATACATGAAGATATTTAACAAAAACTATAATAATAATTACCATAGTAATAACCATAATAATAATATATAACAATAATAATAATTAATACAAATACATGCAATAAAAAATATTATTAATTATTAAATTTTGTATTTCAAAAATAGAGCCCCCACATGTGATGTGCATCATTTGGCAATTATTTTTCAGCTTTCAAGTCACAATCTGATGAAAATTTTAAGGGGAAAAAAAAATATTTCAGGTACTTCCAGAGAGATTGACATCTATTTTGAGAATGTGGGAGGCACAATGCTCGATGTTGTTCTTCTTAACATGAAAATCTATGGCCAAATTGCAGTATGTGGGATGATTTCTCAACCTTGAGAAACCCAATGGCATCCACAACGTTAACGTCTCTCATCGCCCAAGCGAGCGCGTACAAGGGTTCATGACATGCGATTACTACTACCTGTATCCTCAGCTTGTGGAGAAGATAGTGCAATATAAAGGAAAGATTACATATGTGGAGGACATTGTGGAGGGACTTGAGAATGCACCTGCAGCACTAGTCGGGCTTTTCTCAGGCCGCAATGTTGGAAAGCAGGTGGTGGTTGTTGCTCGCCAGTAGGTTTGGATACAATCTTAGCCATAGTTGTAACAATCTTAGTTGTATGTTGACTGGTATGAATCTTATGATACTCGTTATTCACAGGTGGTGCTCGTTAGCAATTCATGAGTGAGGGACATGACTTTGTGTGCACATGTGCATCAACGGGAAAAAAAAAAAGATTAATATCTAAAATATGCATTGTCTTGTTACCAAGATAATATTATGCTCTAAACACTTTTAATGTCACGTGGCACCGGAATTTAAGACATACTTTTTTTTCCTTTCCAGAGAGTGACTGGAGAAATCTCTGGCAACCATCTCTCTCTCTCTCTCTCTCTCTCTCTCATACTGGGTGTGGTTCATTTGAGTGTCTGAGAGTGGACCCCTGTGTATCGACATCAAACAAAAAAACTCTTCGCACTTTTTCTTCAAAACCTCTCGCAGACAGTTATGTATCAACATCGCCCCCAAACTCTGAACTTTTTCATAACCTCTCACAGACCTCTATATATATATATCACCATCGCCCCAAACTCTACTCTCTAAAAAAAACGCTTCTCAATTCTTCTCACAGACGGAGAAATTGAGAGAGAGAAATGGCGAGCGAGAAGTAATGGGAGAGGTGAAGCCCAACAAGAAGGTGGTACTCAAGAGCTATGTGAGTGGGTTCCCAAAAGAGAGCGACATGGAGATTGTAACCACTGAAACTGTTCGATTATGTGTTCCAGAGGGATCGAAGGCGGTCCTCTTGAAGAATCTCTATCTCTCCTGCGACCCTACATGCTAAGTCGCATGTCGAAGCACGACGAGCCCAGCTACATCCCCGACTTCGTCCCTGGCTCGGTACGATTGCTCTTCATCCGTGGTTTCTTGTTTAATTTAATGGGTTTTGTTTCAATAGAATATATTAGATCCATTAAATTATTAGGAAGAGTTGCATGTGGGTTTGTTTTGGTATAGTAATTGAATAGATTGGATCTATTAAATTTTTGAGCATGGTGTGATTGTTGGGTTTCTATGGTGTTTGGGAAATCAAGTGCTTATCCCTTTGTGCGACTGTATTTAAAAATATTGGGTAAATTACTGTTGGACTGTATTCTTGAAGTTAATGATCAAGATGGGTGGGAGGAAAAGGATATCTTCTCACTTCAATTGGGATCTCTCTCTCTCTCTCTCCTCTCTCTCTCTCTCTCATATCCCACAAAAACTAACCCAATCAAATCTTCGGGGGGGAGGAGATCACCACCAGCCTACTCTCCTCCCCCCTCTAGCTTCTGTCCCCGCGAGATCCCAAATCCCAGTATTCTCTCTCTCTCTCTTTTTTTTCTTTCCTTTTCTATTTTTTTTCCTTTGGGGTGGTTGGACCCGGTAGTGATCTTCAGATATGGCCAAGGGGCGGTTGGATCCGGTCTTGGCATGGAGTTTTGGTCGGATCAAGCCATGACCTTCAGATCTGAGGTCGACGAGGCTGTATCCAACGTTGACTGCAGCGAAGACGAGCGCTGCGAGGGACGGCTTAATGATTATGCAGGAGTCGACTGTGGGGAGGGCAAGCACAGGCTCGATGACTGCTGCAAGGACAAAGTTGGCCAGGGCGGTGAGGTTAGATCCGGTTGAGGGTGTGAGACTGGCAGTGGAATATTGGTGAACGATAAAGAAAAAGAGGAAGGAGATGGTGTTGACAGTAGAGGAGGAAAAGGGTGATGACCTGAGCAAGCATCGACAGTAGGGGTCAGCAGTAGAGAAGAAAGGGTGGCGACCAGAGCAAATCACGACGGGAGGGGAAAAGGAGGGAGCAACAACAAGTGGTGGAGGTGAAGATGGAATCGGCAACAGAGCTAAGAAAAAGAAACAACGAGTGTTAATTATGGCAGCAGCAGGGATAGCATTTGTGATAGCTGGGGAAACAACGTTAAACTCCTTAATCACGATAGTGATTTTTGAAGAAATAACGGTTTCAGACTCAGGGGCTACGTGGGAACTCCATTAATAATGACAATATGAAAAAGATTGGTGCAGTCGACGCTATATGCTCATACTTTTGCCACTGATTACACCTATCATCTGTGCTAATTTTGAAAATTTTCATTTTAGGATTTTTGTTTATGTTATCTATTTCGGCGTACTTCTCCTTAACATCATTTTTAGGTAAGTGTGAAAGGTTACTAGACCTATGAGGCTGGATAGGTGGGGAGGTTTAGACACTAGTGTTTTTTTGATCAGTAGAGATCGAGTTAGTCACGCTTGGCGTATGACTGCACTGGTGGCGCGCGCGGTCGTAGGTTGTTTACTAGCTGGAGCATCACTTGTCATTCTTTGGTTTGGGGTGTCAAAGAATTGGATCATGTTATCAAGCTTAGCTAGTGTGATGTTGAGTTTTGGGCAATTTCAGCTTCCTCGATTGGATCCATCAGAGTGAAGGAGGATTGACTAGACTCCCCTAAAGATAAGGAAAGACAACTCTAAACTGGATGTTGAACTAATTTTTTCATTTTGGTTTTATAAATTTTTTGTTTTGAATAAAGTTCTAGATTCTAAATGCAAATAAAGGTGCATAAGGTGCAATTCTTATCTAACTGTGCTCTATTGTTGTGAAATATGTACGAGTGTCCAGAAATCATGATAATATTACTAAACTTACGCTTCACCAACAAGTTACGATCGTTGAGTATGAAGGATCAAAACTAATAACGCAGCAGGTTAACAAGAGCATGCATAGACTAATTCAGTTTAATCATGAATCAATTAAAGATAATATTTATACTGCGCAAGTAAGTTCTATCATCAATACCAAACTAGTATATTACAAGAAAGCATAATCGCATAATCTGACTTATATTTGATGGATAACAATCAAATCGATAATAACCTAGAGATGAATTATCAGACTCAAAATAACTGGTCGGGATCAGGAACATACATATTGAGGATCACATCGACCTCAGTGTCCTCCTGATGGTTGTGGATGTGTAGTTCTGTCTTTCACGAGTCGTACGCCTCGAAAATGACTCGAATCAGACTTGAAACGGGCTCAAAATGGCTTCCGAGTTGGGTCCGAGTCAGTACTGAGTCAAGGCTGAGTCGGATTGAGTCAACTCCGCTTCGCTCACTGAGTCAACTCGGCTCTGAGTTACGGCTCGGGTCGGCACGAGTCGGGTCCGATCCTGGATCTGCAAGTGGGTTGGATTGACTTGAACTAGACCGGGTCAAATCTGAAACTAATGGCGGGTTGGCTATGGATTTGAATCGGGTTCGGGTTTGCGAAACTCAAATCAAACCTAAACTAATCCTTCTGTCATCATCATGTTGAACGGAAGCAAGGGCGTGGCGTGTAGTCGAGGACGAGGTCGACTGACAGTTAGTGATGATGGTGGCTGTGGCGGCAATGCGGTGGCGACGTTGTAGGGTTTGTGGCTAGATCTGTCGAGATCTGTCATGTCGGCGTGGTAGTGGCGAGTCCGAGAGCAAAGATCTGTTGTGGTGACGAGATCTGTCATGGCGACGGTGCAGAAGTTGGCGGTGTCGGCATAGTCAGATGGGGTCGAAGTCGTTGAGAGGAAGGGAAGAGAAGAGAGGGAGATGGAGTCGATCGACGTCTAGGGTAAAGAGGGAGGGAGGATACGAGGTTGTGGGGTCGACGGGGTGATGGGGCAAGGTGAGAGGAGAGATCTCGTCGGCAATTGAAAGGAAAGAGAAGTGAGGGGAGGAGGGGATGGCAGCGGCGCAGGCGACGACTGCAAGGAAGAGGCGCAGGCAACGACTGTAGATAGGTTTAGGGTTTTGAGTTTGAAAGAAATAAAGAATAATGATGTTTTCTAATTTTGAAATTTTTTTATTTTTTATTTCTATGTTTTTTTCTCTTTTTTCAGATTATTAAGAAATCTATACTTAGGAAAGAGAAGATGGAGATCTTGATCTAGGGTTTAAAAAAAATTCTTATTTTAAGAACAGATCTAGGGTTTGGGAGAAGGGAGATGAAAATTTGAAGAGGATTGAGTACCAAAGCTCTGATACCAAAATTGATGTAATACAGGTGGATCGCAATCACCTTCAATCAATGGGAAAAGAAAACTAGAGTTTTAAAGAAGAAATAGAAATTGAAAAGGATTTTGGGCTTCACTCCTTTTGCACCACCGGTTTCACACTCAAAATTTCAGATCTAATTTCAAGAATTTAACTGAAAAGATTTTAATTTTAATCATTCAATATCAATTCTAGAAGTCTAGAGGCTTATTTTTAGGCTTTACAAAAGTTAACTCTCAGAATATAACCGATGTGATACTAAAACTAATACAAAGAAATTAAAAAAATAAAAATACAATAAAAAATATGTAGGATATTGAGATTTATGTTGCACGGACACTTCTATCATGGAGTCGTATCGTGTCCAGAACGTGTCCGACACGTATGCTGGATACACTTGTCATGTGTACTTAAGTATTTTTCACTTGTCCACGTGTCGTGTCCATTTCAATGTTACCTTGTCCGTGCAGGATAGATTTAGACTACTCGAACACAATTGAAGCAACTCATCTTCTCCAATGGTGATACATGCGTCGAGGTCGTGACTGGATGTCCCCAGTAGGTCCCCGCGCTTCATGAAACATTTTTAATGAAAACATAATAAGTAAGCACAATAAAAACAAAATATACAAATTCAGTATTGAGAACCATTGAACCTCACCCTGATTCGATCTCATAAATGTGTAATACTAACAAGTTCAGTACAATGATATGTTGTTGGATTGGCTTGAGGATTTGCAACCTACCAAAGTAGCAGCCCATGTGAATGTTTGAACCCATGTATTTTAAGCCTTTTTACGACTAAGAGATGGCAGCACACCTATGTCAGTAGCTTACACTATTTGACACTCAACTTCATCAAGAAAAAGTGGGATTAACTCCATGTGGTTGTGTTTGGACAGTGACACATCACTTTCTTTGTTTAAAGGTGGATGACCCCTAGCTTGTTTTTTAATGACTATAGAAAAGTGCAATGAGGGGATGGATGCAAGCTGAAAATTAGAAAGAGTTTAAGAGAGTTCAGTTGAATACTTTTGTATACTCTCCTTCTCTCTTTCTTTGATATCTCGTGTAGGTTTTGTAGGTTTGAGTGAGTGAGATTAAAGTTGTAATCTTTTGTGATCTCCTTTTCAAATAGCGGATTTCCCCTGTTGTCTTCTCCCATGGATATAGGTCGAGTTTGATCGAACCACATAAAATTTGGTGTGTTGGCATCTTTGTGTTTGCTATTTAATATCTCTATTTGTATTAGTCATATCTTGTAAGCCCGCTACTACAACATATATATTTTGGATTGTCTTTGATGATAGCCAAGGGCCTTGCTGTAGATGACAACCCCCCCCCCCCCCCCCCCCCCAACAAAAAAAAAAAAAAAAAAAAAAATCACTGCATGAAGCACATAAGTTAGGACACAAGTTAGAAGAACAATAGTATATGTGGTTCCCCCAAACCTGGCCTAAACATGAGAGATTTCATTATGATATGGAGAACCATGATTTCAAAAGACTCTTTAATCTTTCACCATTTACCTTGCCATGGTACTCTTTTCATATCACTCTCTCTCTCACACACTATAAGCACCACTACGTGAGAAACCTGGCCTCCACCTCATACAAGCTTAAGAGGTAGATATATATATTGCTAAAAAAATTCTAGCACTATCATTGCTTAGTGGTAGCCGACATTCAGTAAGTGATCTCGACCTAAAATGCCCAAGACCAGATCTAACTGATCACAGATGGGCACAAAAAGGCCGTTATCACGAGGCCATTTGTATGCTCAAGAGGATGTGAACACAATTCATAGACCTGAGCGCTTGCTCTGCATAATCATTTAGGGTGTCAGCGTTTAAGCCCCACTCCCAGTCCGTCTTATCTATATACTAGTTTGAGAGATCTACATTCCCCACCGCATTCAAACCATCAAAAGTGATTGCTTATCCACGTATGCAATGTAGAACAATAACCCTACATGTCGGAAATCATGAAACTAGGTATGACTAATTTAATTTAAGATGAATCCAAGGTTGTTTCGTGCCTTTGAATGCTTATCTTTAAGTGTTATTGTTACTTCCAAGGAGTAGATGGTGATATTTAGAAAAGTTAAAAATTAGAGCTAATGATAACCATTTGTACATGGTGTTCCATGTGGTCCTTATAGTATGGGTGAGTCAATTCATGCTGGAAATCAACATAGTGGAAGAAATACAATCCTCTGGAAGAAGATTATCATTGTGTAAATGAGAGGGATCATGATCTAATATTGGAGAACATAAAGGAGAACAAGAGAAGGAGCACACCAGTTTGTGTGGTTTGGCCAAAACCAAAACCAACCTGCATCAAGCAAAGGTAACCGAGAAGACCCTGTTAATAGAGTGCCACAGAGGCATCTCTCTCTCTCTCTCTCTCTCTCTCTCTCTCTCTCTCTCTCTCTCTCTCTCACACACACACACACACACACACACACACACACACCCCGGATCTATCTAACGAAAAGACAAGAAATATTCCTTTTCTAGTACAAGAAAACTCTCAATAAATAAAGAGAACATAAAAGTACATGACATAATTCTATCTCCAAAAATAGAATCCCATGTTTATCAATATATGTTTTCTTAGGTTTTGACTACATTTCTTTGTCTCTTTGTCAAAAGGAAGAACCTCACTCTACAACCAAAGAAGGCTCACTTCAAGTTCAATCTATTGGACTTCAAGCAAAGAGTATAGTTTTGGTGTTGATGGTGTGCCTGGACACCTTTCACAAAGCCCTAGGTATAACATGCAGTCTCCCAATAGGCGCAACTTGATTGGGAAACTAATCAAAAGATTCACCCAAATCTTCAAAAAGATTTGTTTTCAAAATAAACTGTTTTCTGATACACCGCCTGAAACATCACTATTAAGCTAGATGTGACTAACTCCGGGTAAGATTTATATGGACTGTAGGCTCATATATGCATTATCAATGTAAGCTGTACCATGGTTTTAGGAAGAATAAGAAATATGGCACATATCTCTATTTTCACTTATCTTTGACTCAGTCCAAATAATCCTTCTCGCAGATGAATTCTTGAATAGATGCATATATTTATAGAAATAGTTGAACTTTTTTTTACAAGCAATTTCTCAAGACAGTTATAATTTGGAACTCAATGAAACAAATTACATAAAGGCCTCATTGCCATGGTCCTTTCTTAACTCTCAACTTTACTTTTTGTGTTACTCATCACTTATTTTTCATAATGGGTATGCTTCTCTGTTTGTCATCATACAGCCCATAACTGGCTTTGGCGTGGGTAAAGTGTTGGATTCTAGGCATCCAGATTTTAAAGTTGGTGACTATGTCTGGGGGATAACTGGATGGGAAGAGTACAGCCTTATAACTGGATGGGAAGAGAACAGCCTTATAACTGGATGGGAAAAGAACAGCCTTGTATCATCAGTGGAAAACCTTTTCAAGATCAAATATACTGACTTACCACTCTCCTACTATACAGGACTCTTAGGTAAGTTATCTGTTATTCTCTTTGTGATTCCTGCCTGCGTGCCTTATTTGATTTTTACTTGTGTCAATTGATAGTCCTGGAGTACTAGTTGCTCTTGAGAGTTCTACATAGCTGGAATTTTGTTGTGTTTTAACATTTTACTGATAAAGATATTGCACAATACCTCTATAAATCTTCAGAAGTTTCTTTTATTTTCCCTTTGTTTTGTTACACTTTCCTATATAGACCTCAATATTTATGATAAAGCTTTGTTATTGTTACCGTTGTACTCTTTCTGGATTGTACTTGTTTCCTTTGCAAGAACCATTTTCTGGCCAAAATGGTTAATGGAGAGATTCACTAAGAAAGAGGAATACATACACCATACCTTTGAATTTTACTTTATTGGGTATCAAATTCAATTGATTTAGGAATTTTTTTCTTCCAACTGTTGAGTAGATATCAAAGAAATATGTTGGGAGTCATTTTACCATGTGCCACTGTGTCCCGCTGCCACTCTATCCTGCTTTAATTTAAAACTCAACATCCATATTAAGTTAATTAGTTTTACCATGTTTTGATTATTATTATTATTTTTCAACTTTCTGTTTCTGTGTTATAGACATGAAAATCTTATCGTGGTAATGTACTTGTAGAATCTACTCTGGCCATTGTCACCCCAGGAAAGATAGCTAAACTAGCATGATCCTTACATGTAAACCTAAACAGTTAGCTAAGGGGATCAATGCAACCAGTCATAGTATAGATAGGTGACTTCTTGTGTGCTATTTATGAATTGGTTATGTTCAAAATCGACAATGGACCATGTTTGCAAATTATTTTCTTAAATATTCGTTGGTACCTATTTTCCTTTGGATAGTTGTACAAAAAGCCAAGTGCAATATTTTTTAAAAAAATTCTACTTCATACTATCCTTAAAGGGACCCCATTGATGAAATTCTCCTTGTTACCAAAACATCAAGGGGCAAAATCCTGTTTCTTCTTTTCAGAGTAGAGAGTTGTCAGAATTTTTGCGCATGCTTTCTTTAATTTTCACTTCATTTGGGTTTCCAATATTGCCCCCTTTGACTGCAGGCATGCCAGGTGTAACAGCTTACGCTGGGTTTTATGAGGTTTGTTCTCCGAAGAAAGGAGAATATGTTTTTGTCTCAGCAGCTTCAGGCGCTGTCGGACAGCTTGTTGGGCAGTTTGCTAAACTGATGGGTTGTTATGTGGTTGGAAGCGCTGGATCTGATGAAAAGGTACATAGATATGAGCAACTTAAGTTCCTCTTCCTTATTTTTTGAAAGGCTTAAAGCACACATTTCAGCATGTTTGAAACATAGGCGACACAAATGGACCCTCAAATTCTAAAATACGACTTCTCCATCATATCTTGTTATATATTTCAAGGGTGGAATGAGAAGTTTGAAGTTATCAGACTACAACATAAGCAGTATGTAGGAAATTGCTGAGCAATAAAGCTTAACAGCTTGTAGCTTACTATATCAGTATCCATTTGAAATTTGATGGGCATGCTAGTTATTATGTGCAATCTCGAGATTATGTGTGCAATACCGCATACATGTGGTATCCGATGCACCGTTTACTCACAACATTCCTCCTCCTTGTACTTCATCATTTCAGGTCAATCTATTGAAGAGCAAATTTGGTTTTGATGAAGCTTTCAATTATAAGAAGGAAAAGAACCTTAATGCGGCATTGAAAAGGTCAGTCTCATCAGTTTACTGATTGCTTTTTCCATCTCAATATTCTGGACTTATGGTGTGTTAATCATCAATATGATTTGTTGCATCATACTTGCTGCTTCTGTGATGCAACCCTGTGGTTTGTGGACTAGTAAATATGCAGCGGAATAATAACAAATGACCTTCATTAAATTAATGTTTTTATTCATGTTGTAGTTGATGCTCTTCATTGTGGAGAAACACGCACTGTACTATAAATTATGAAGTGGACACTCTGCACTGTATATCTAGTCTTATCTCTGTTAATTCCTCGCTTCAGATTTCATTGCAACTTCCTAAACCCTATCAATTGATTGGATTAGGTTTGAGGGAAGAGAAGGATTCAGTTTTTTCTCCCATATAATGCTTCCTTCCATTGGTTGTAACATTCGTTGAGGATAATGTATCTCAAAATTTCTCTGTTAACCAGACAAATAAGAGCGACTCTAACCACATTTTTCTATCCCTTTTTTGTTTCCTTCTCCTTAAACTGGATATGACCTGTAAATTATCCTTATTATTGTAATGTTGTGTTCTACTCCACATTGAATTTACTATGGATGTGCCACCTTGTTTTCTTCTACTGGTAAGAGGGAGACTTTCTTCTGGTCTTTCAGTAAAAAATCTGATGATGCATGTTAATTTAATTTCAGATACTTTCCTGAAGGTATCGACATTTACTTTGAGAATGTAGGCGGTGCAATGCTTGATGCTGTTCTTCTCAACATGAGGGTCCGTGGCCGAATTGCAGTATGTGGGATGATTTCTCAATACAACCTTGACAAACCTGAGGGCGTCCACAACTTAATGTTCGTTGTCGCAAAGCGCATCCGCATTGAAGGATTCGTTGTATCTGATTACTATCCCATGTATGATCAGTTCTTGGAGAAGACAGTAGCATACATAAAAGAAGGAAAGATCACATATGTGGAGGATATCGCTGAGGGTCTTGAGAATGCGCCTGCAGCACTGATTGGGCTCTTCTCTGGCCGCAATGTTGGGAAGCAGGTGGTGGTTGTTGCTCGTGAGTAACCATGGGTATGTATAAATATTTTGGTGGAGGAGATGATGTGTGGAGTATGAGATATGATGACTTGGGATCAAATATATGGAGCTTAGCTTTTCCCATGGTTTGATGTCGAATTCTGGCCCTTGCTTTTTGGCCAGTGAATTATGCATGTGTTTGTCTGAACTGTGAAGCTTCTCATGTGCATGTTTATGCAATTATGGACACTAGAAATGTAATAGGCTCCTCATGTCCCTGTTTAAGAGTGTAGCAGATTCAAGGAGCTTTGGTAGTGATATGAAGGTTTTTTTTTGCCCTCTTTTTTCCTTTTCTTCATTTGCTAAGTTGCTGGTGTAAATTTGGTGGTACAGGTCGCATGAAGTATTTGTAATAAAATTTGTAATAAATGAAAGCTATGTTTTACGTTGACAGAGTGAAGATTCCAGCAGAACATAACTTGGTCAAACATCTGTCGATTTACGGTATGTTGTTGGTCACTGGTATGCTTTATTCTCTCATATGAAGCAATACAATTATATGAACAAAAACAAACAACCAAAGTTCTTGTCATTAAATGGTATTTCATTCATAGTACGGTCGGCATTCTTCATCTGAGAAACAGGCACTGTCATGTGAATTGTAAAGTGTGTCGGGATATTTATAGTTCTATATTGAAAAGTGAATAAAACAAACAGTGAACCTTTAGCATCAAATTATAGTTCTAATATATCGTGGGTTACAACCATTCCGGTTTTAGATCAAATTGATCCTCAACCTTCGCTTAAGACTCATTGTGTTCCTACCCAAGCGCTCACAAAACAAAATGGCTACTTTGAATTATTTATCCAGTTCTTCCTAAATTTCTCGTTTTATATTTAATTATTTAATCTGAAGTGACGTGGTTCTTTTCTACTTTTTCTTTAGAGGAAAAGTACTTTTCTCCCATTATTGTTGACTTCTATTGGCTGAAACTTTCACAAGAATATGGGTCACGAAATTATGTGCTTCTAAAATGACAGGTTAAGTCCAGATACAATCATTAAGAAATTGCAGTTTTTCTAGCTTTTGCCTGGCTTTTGCCATTCATGACGAACTTCTGCAGCCATGAGCTCACTGCTGACGTTCTTCAGTCTTCGCGCTCTCAGCTCAGTTGTAATAGAGAAAGATCAACGATGAAAGTTCCTCTTCATATAATTTTGGTCAGAGTACTCAGTTGAAGGCTCTTGAGCATACTTTGAATTTTGGATAATGTACCTTCCCGCTTTTTTATATCAAATGCAAGAACAACTCTCTCTATTTATAGTGTTGTGATCTAACACGCATCCTCACACCAACAAAAACATAATCTTGAGATAGAGAGAAAGAAACAGAGAGAGAGAGAGAGAGAGAGAGAGAGAGAGAGAGAGAGATGGCTGAAGTGAGGAAGAACAAAAAGGTGGTGATGAAAGATTATGTGACCGGGTTCCCAAAGGAGAGCGATCTAGAGGTTATGATAGCAGACAGGTCCTACCGCTAGGCAGTCAATAATAATAACAATACTTACAGTATCACTGTTAAACAAATAAACAGATAGGATGTCAGTCATCCTGCGGAACCCCACAGTGGAACTGTATCTCGGCTGCGCAACCTGTATCCTAGGTCTACCCAAAATACAGACACTGTCTCCTTTATCAATTTTCCTAATACCAATGTAAGTTGTCTTTTAATATTATTATTCAGATCAATCAATATCCATGTTATTTCGATTACTGAGACAATACGATGACAGTAATAATACCAATGGTGGTAACAATAACAATGTAGATAATATTACCGTGTAAACGGTAGAACAATAGAACAATACATGTGTTACGGTCTGACAATATTTTCCCAGTAACTTTCAATAACATGAATACAATAACAAGCCCGGATACTGCTCAATTGATAATCTCATCTAGAACTGATCAATATCTCATCCTCTAGCACTGCATATACAGAAAACTGATATATCAACTCATAGTCTCAACATAATCATTATGTACATCACACATCAATCCATATCAGGATATCTGATGCAGTAAACCACCAGTCTAATAAACAATTAATCAGTCCTCTTTGTTGCCAATCTACTCTAATCTTTTAAGTCACCAATAAGTGAGGTCGATCAATAACTGCTATCACATTTTCAAGTACAAGATCTCCAATACCAACAAAATCAATCCGACAATAACTCTATAACCGAATAACTGAAATAGTCAAGAACCAATCATGAAGTACTGAATATATCCTCGAGATCAACTAAAACAATAAATGCCGAGATCACAAATGGAACATCCTCAAGCAATATAGAATTTGGAATACCTCTACGTCTGATATTCAACATCAACAAGATCATCGATACTCAAATAGTATAATCAAGGGTAAAATCGGGAATACTCACAAATATCAATCCAACTACATCAATCATCAGAACACTAATCAAAATCTTCTGAAACGAACACCAAGCTCATGTCAATCAACTCAGCGGTATATCTACATCATCAGTATATCATCCTTTAAGTCAATGATATATTCAGGTCCCAACATATAAAATACATAATCATCTACATCTAACCAATCATCACTATCCAATCTGATTAAGATCATCATATATTCCCACTTCTATTAAGCTCAATCACAATATCCATAAATCCAAGTAACTAATCAATTATGTATATACATGCACCAGGTCAGGTCAACCAAATCTACGTCTACTCCTTAACCCAAGATCAAGTCCACGACAATCGAGTCCACTGATCAAATCTAATGTAAAGAATATAAATGTCATGTCAACTCCAACTCTAATTAAGTCAATACCAATCGAAGTATCGGTAAATCGGTCTATCAATGAAGTAACATCCTATCTAAGCCATCCTCAAGATCTAAAAGAGTTCCGATCAAAATAATCACCAAACAATAGTCGATAAATACTTCACATAAAATATGAATCTCTAACCTCAATCACGAACCAATCAACCTCAAGATCAATATGTCTATTTTCTAAGATTTATCACAACTAGGTCAATTACAAGATCAAGTCTGGTCTATGGTATATCAATACTAGGCCTAAGCGAACAACAACGAATTATTAACACATGAAATGACACCAATAAGTGCTCATATCAACTAAATACATAAGGTGTACGGTCACTCATGTCATATGAAATGGTACGGGTAATCATACTGGTCAATTATATCAGACTGTCAAATGAAATGATACAGGTAACATATAAATAATACTGACAATGATAAGTAAGGAACTGATACAAGAGCAAACACTCACATGAAATGACGCTGTTTTGGAACCGAATCATCGTCTGGTCTCATTGCACGAACCAGTATGAATTTCTGAATCATCTCATTGGTCAATTTTCGAATCGCCAGTGTATCGGGTCCATAACGAACATAAATCCAGATAGGGTCTGGGTCTTCTGTTACCGGGTTTGGAGCGCACGAATAGGTCTGCATCGCTGTAACATATAACCAAACACATATAGCCACACATGCCCATAAATGCACATGTACACACCCTATACATATATATACGAGTATATACATACATACACATAATCATGCATACACCCAGGCATACACAATACTCACACATTTATAATCATGCATACATTTATACATACATACATATACACTCTTACATAAACATATGCAAATAACATGCACACCTCCATGCACAGGTAACGCATATCCACAAATGTACCACCACATAATAATTTATGCTTACCCAATCACAAATGACACATATATAAATACATACATAATAACATAGAAATAGAGAGGAAGAGAAGGCACACACATGATGCAGGAGGAGACATGGCCGGGAGAAGACCGCAGCGGAGCTCGCTAGAGGAGGCAGAAGCCGCGGAGGGGGAGGAACTCACGGTCAGCCATAGAGAGTTCAACGACAGAGGAGGCAGAGATCGGAGGATGTCGAGGTGTCGCGAGCTGCCATCGGGGTCTTGCTAGAGAAGAAAGAGGAGGTTGTATGATGGGTTGGGGCTGCCAGCAAAGGAAGAAGGAGAAGATTAGGTTAGGGTTTTGGTTTAGGATTAGATGTTTGTATAGGAGATGTTAATTGGTTATGATTATATAGTTAAGATTAGGATAATTTAAGATTAGATGGTTAAGATTAGAAGATAATGAGAGATTAGGTTAGTTAGAATTTTTATTTAATTAAGTTAGCTATAAAATTTAGTAGTTAGGATATATGAGGATTGAGTTGGTTAAGATTAGATTTGATGGATAGGATTAGATAGGATTAAATATATAGAGAGAGATATATAGGGTTAGTGATTAGGTAGTTAATATACAGAATTACATAGTTAGATTTAGGATTTAGTTGATAGGATAAGCATTAAAGTAGTTTAAAGCTTAGTTAGGATTTTATTTTGAAATAGAATTAGTTGAGATTGTGATTTTGTGTCACGCCCCGCTTCCCATAATACGTAGAAATTGAGTCGCGACAAGAGTCGGCGAAGTATATATGTGAGGAGAATACCCAGTATACACGCTAAGCCTAAAGTACAAGCTATAAAAATCTACTAAAATGAATCATGATCACTACAATATCATATATAAGCATCCACACATGATAACATTGAAATCACCTAGAGGGGAGTCGAATAGGTGACTACCTAATCTAATGATGAATTAATGTGAAATTAAAACTTTTTATGTAAACTAAAAATTATTAAGCTAAACACACAAGGTATAACCTAAGAGTGTAGCCTAATTCCCGGTGACGGGCTCTGGACTATCTTCTCAAGATTCTTCTAGATAAGAGTTGAGATGCCGCTATGGCTCTCTTGGTTGAATACAAGTGTGAGCAAACAATCCCAAGCATATATCAATATAAGCACAAGTATATCAAGTAAGTAATGAATATGAACAATAAGAGCATGCAAGATATAAGCACAAGTGAGAGATAGAGAGAGAGAGAGCAATCACAAACACAGGAGATTTGTTTCGAGGCTCGAGCACCCTTCCTCTACGTCCCCGCCTTCAATACTATGAAGGATTTCCACTATAAATGATCCCACCGGATCACTCGGTGCCGCAACACCTACAACGAGTTCACACTAGAATTCCTTGGACTCACTAGTCCCTCTCTTTTTTCCGCAAGAACTACACATCGCAAGCACAGTAGCTTACCGAGGCCGCACCTCTACACCGAGCTCCCACTAGAACTCGAAATAACGCGAACCCGCAAGTCCGCCTCCTCAAATACAAGATTGAACACTTGGTGATCTAAACACTTTGATCACCTAAAAATACTCTCACAACAACTCTCCTATAAGATAGATATAGTAATAGAAATCTCAAGTGTGTGTAAGAAAACTAGGATTGATTTGGTGGTGAAAAACTCAAGAAATCTCTTTTACAAGACACTCTTGAAAAACTCTCCTTTTGATATGGAAGCAGTTGGCTCTAAAACAAGTGGAGATAAATACTTAGAAAGGTATGAAAAACTAGCTTGAAATCCCACTTCCAATCTCATAGAAAACAGTCCAAGGGAACCCCAATTGATAAGCTTCCAAAATATGGCCGTTGGAGGCCAACTCAGTAGGAAATCCTACTGTCAGTCGACCGCCCGGTTGACCGGCCAACGGTCAGATTTCTGACTGTTGTGCTAGCGGTCGACCGGCCGGTTGATCGTGGCCTGGATACAGAGAGCAGAAGCTCTCTGCCAGTCGACCACCCGATCGACCGGAGCCAGTTCCAGAGAGTAGAACTCTCTGGCGATCGACCGGGTCGGTCGACGGACCCTCCAGCCAAACAAGGCCATGCACGTTTGTGCACGTCGATCGACCGCACGGTCGACCGGCAGAAGGTCAGAACCAACATTTTAGGGATTAAAAACTCGGTCTTTTTCTTTCAATAAAATCCCATAAATTCTCATAAATTCTACAAAAATAAGTTCATTGATATACTTTAAAATACAAACATGTTTGATTAAAAATCAAACATATTACAAACATTTTGAACTATTTTGTAATATAGAAGTTTTGCCTTAAACAAAAACCTGTATTTTCAAAATTGATTTTTTCAAAACTTTTCCAAATACAAAACAAGATACTTTAAACACTTTTGAAGATTAGTGTGTATGGATATGATCCACTACACATATATGATGAAATATCAATGTTTTTGACATTAAGCTCTAAAATAAGTTTTGATAAAACACATGTATATTTTGAAGCTTTAAAAATCAAACCGGTATTTTCTAAAATAAAAACTCTTTTATGAAAATACATATAAATCTTGCGTGTGAGTGTATATGAACTTGAGAAATTCACCAACTAATCTATCCTTTACATTTTATCTAAAAATAAAATCTTTACACTTACAAACATGACACAAGTCTTCTTGGAAATCTTCTCTTGAAAGTCTTCTTCTCCTTCTTGACTTGGTCCAAACCTTGATCCAATGAGCTAGACTCCTCTTGAGTACTTGATGCAATCTTGATGCGCGAGCTCTTGAATCAACACGTGCTACCTTCAAAACTTTGACGTTAAGTCCTTTGTTGAAGCTAAACACCAACTAAGATCTTGATCAAATATCTGATACTAATTAAATACAAGATCATTAGTACTATAACTATATGAGTTAATCATCATCAAAACTAGAGTGATGGGCCTTTGGGCCAACAATCTCCCCCTTTTTGATGATGACAAAACTCATGGAGTTATATATGCATGGATTAAAGTTAAGCTTCATAGAAACTCTCCCTTAATTCATGCATAACAATAAACAAATAGATATTCAATGAAGTGCATAAAACTAAACAAATATATATGCATAAAAAAGGTGAGAGAAATATGTATAAATCAAAAATTCTTCTCCCCAAAAACCTTCTCCCCCTTTTTGTATAAACTTTCAAAATCCTTCTCCCTTTCTTTTTATAAACATAAAATATAGAACATGCATAAACTCAATATATGCATAAACTCAATTTCTAAATATGCATATATAAACTCAAAATCATTCTCTCCCCTTTTGTCAATCATCAACAAAGGGGTGAAAAACAAATCAACAATAAGGATATATATGCTATATACATTCATGAAAAGGAAGACGTTAAGTTAGCTCCCTGCATACATACATTACATGAAGAAGGGATGACAAAACCCTAACTCACATAAAGCATAATATACAATGTATAAGTGGAGATGTAAAGCTCCCCCTACACACGTGTACTACATAAAGAAGAGATGTCAAGTTCCTTAATATAAGATACACTTAACATGAATCTATATATAGAAGAGATGTTAAGCTCCCTTTGCATATAGGAAATACATATCAAAACATTTTTATTACTTTAAAGACAAATTTTGAATTTTCTTAAATCAAATTTTGAGATACTACTTGTAAGTAAACAAAATTTTAAGATATCGCAAGTTGATACCAATTTAAATTGAAAATTTTTGATACCAATCGAAATTGAAACATTTGTAAATTTTGATACCAATAAAAATAAGATATTTTATATTTTGATACCAATTGAAATATATGGTAAATTTTGATACCAAATAAAAGGTAAAACATTTTTGATACCAATATGAAATCGAATCCAAATTGAAACCGAAACATATAGATACCAATTGAAGTATATTGTAAATTTTGATATCAATTAAAAGGTAAACTATGAAGTATATTTTGATATCAATTGAACTACCAATTGAAAATAATGCATAAGCTTATTAAAATACCAATTGAAATCAAGATTGAAGTCAAGCTTAGCATAAACATAATTTGTGGTTTAAATATGTAAGGATATTGTAAATCAAGCACAAACAAATCATATATATGTATGAAAATGAAAATACCAATTGAAATTGATATTATTTGAAAATTTGAAGCATACATGTATACGAAAACATATATGAGTATACAAAAATAGAATTTCATGAAGTTCATTTGTATTACTCATAACTATCCACCCTAATCATGCACATGATAAAAGATTTTCAATTAGAGCATACAAGGTATGGTCGCCCAACCATCCACCCGTTACGGGTAGGAGTTTTCAAAAATAAGATTTAAAAATAGTTGTATTTTGAAATCACTACCAAATGAAGAATAAATAACTAGTTTAAAGTAATTTTTGAAAAACTAGTTAAATATCCTTCAAACATAAAAATAAAACATATATATCTCATGAATCATACTAAATACACAAAAGTTGACACTTGAAATCTATAAAGCTCAAATATATGCTCATGAAACAAAATCATGAGTAAACAAAAATAATGTGAGTGTACAAAAGTTATGTGATTAGCATAATCATGAAAAATAGTTAATGAGACTCAAAATGAACATGAATTTCTTTTTATCAAAAACATGTAGATTATAAAAATTTATTTTTTTATTTAAAACAAACTTCAAGGTGTATGTATGTTTTATCCAAAATTAACAATTTACATACATATCCCAAATATAAACGAGTCCATAATGTAATTTGCATGAAGGCAAGTGACTCAAGGGTATGCATGTATAGTTATTAGTTTTGGACAAAAGTTACATATACATGAAGCAAAAACATGCATAAAAATAGGAAAAATAAGTGTAAATGAAATGATCATCAAAACCAGGTTATACATGTACATGTAATGAGTAAAAATGGGCAATGAAGCACAAACATCTAATAATCAAGTGTAACTTACTCATTGTACAAGTATATAGACAAGTTTTAATAAAAACTACATCTAAACGAGTGTTCACCTTATGAAATTAAAAACATGATTATTTTAACACAAACCAAAACATGCTAAAAATCATCATTGTGAAAGCATGCAAAGTAAAATAGGAGTTTAGAGATAGTTACCAAACCAAATGCACTATTTTCTAAGTCTCCAAAACATGGTGGCCCTCCCACCAAACTTTCTTGATAGTGATGCATCAATTGTATGTCCATCTAGCTCATGCATCCACCACTAAGGCGCTAATTCTCTCACGTCATGTGAGAGCCCAAACCTACATCAATCACAAGAGGTGGGGACTTTGGTACCCATTTTCTTTTGGGTTCACGGGGGTTAGCATTGTTTGGAACCCAAACATTTTATTAGCAAAATTAATATGATTTATCTTATCAAAATAAAACTTTGTTAAATGGCCTTTGCGGTCGCAATGTGTACACTTGTACACTCTAGTATGCACATGAGAATGAGTGTGATCATGATGTGCAAAGTGTGCATATGTATGTCGTGGGTGATGTGCATGAACATGTGGAGCTTGTTTCATTTGAAACAAGGTTTCCAATCTATTATGATTAAATGCACAATTGCTTAAATTGAGCTCAAACAATTTATTCTATTTTTCAAGAATTGAATCTCATTTTTATCAATAGTATCATGAAAAGCATGGTGAGAATGAGAATCAACACTCTTTTTCTTTTTAGAAATGTTTTCCTTTTCTTTTGAAATAAATTTTCTTTTCAAAGAGTTATTTTCTTCCAAAATAATTTTTTTTCTTTTTTCACCACAATAATTTTATTTTTCAAAGAAGTATTTCCTTCACAAAGGTCATTTAATTTAGAAGTCAAGGAAATATTATCCTTTTTCAACATATCATTTTCTTTTGAAATACATGCAAATTTATTTTTAAGAGAATCATTTTCTTTTGAAATGGACTCATATTTATTTTTCAATCTTTTATGGCCCTTTTTAAGCATGTCATATTTTTCAAGAAGTTGTTGAAAAAATGAAGTAAGATCATCATCTGACATGTCAACATCCTCATCAAGCTCGGATTCGGAGTTTACCTCAAGGGGGTTATCCCCTTGGACCATATAGCACAAGTTGGTAGCATCACTTCCATCATCCGAGTCACTCCCCGCATAATATTGCTTTTATTCGCCAAGGGAGACTATATTGTTCCACACTACAAAGGCCGAATCAAAGTTAGAAACCCTAGATAAATATTCATCATTTAGAGTTGACTTTAAAGCATGTATGGCTTCTGCATTAGCCTCAAGGTGTTTGCCATTTAAACATTATGAATCTTTAATAATGACAAAATAAACATGAATACGTAGGGCTTTGAGGTACAAAGACATCTTAACTTTCCAAGTTTGGATATTAAGAATGTCAAATAAGGGAGGTGACATGAAATCCATGTTTGTGTATAAATATTGTGATTAGCCAAAAATAAGGATCTTTAACTCTAGATTGTTAGACCCAAATCAAGAGCACCAAGATCTGATACCAATTGAAATCACCTAGAGGGGGGTGAATAGGTGACTAGCTAATCTAATGATGAATTAATGCGGAATTAAAACTATTTATGCAAACTAAAAATTATTAAGTTAAACACACAAGGTATAACCTAAGAGTATAGCCGAATTCCCGGTGATGGGCTCTGGACTATCTCCTCAAGATTCCTCTAGATAAGAGTTGATGTGCCGCTATGGCTCTCTTGGTTGAATACAAGTGTGAGCAAACAATCTCAAGCATATATCAATATAAGCACAAGTATATCAAGTAAGTAATGAATATGAACAATAAGAGCATGCAAGATATAAGCACAAGTGAGCGATAGAGAGAGTAATCGCAAATACGGAAGATTTGTTTCGAGGTTCGAGCACCCTTGCACTACGTCCCCGCCTTCAACGCTATGAAGGATTTCCACTATAAACGATCCCACCGGATCACTCGGTGCCGCAACACCTACAACGAGTTCACACTAAAATTCCTTGGACTCACTAGTCCCTCTCTTGTTCCCTCTCTTGTTCCCGCAAGAACTACACCCCGCAAGCACACTACCTTGCCGAGGCCGCACCTCTACACCGAGCTCCCAATAGAACTCGAAATAACGCAAACCCACAAATCCGCCTCCTCAAATAACGCAAACTCGAAACACTTTGATCACCTAAAAACACTCTCACAATAACTCTCCTATAAGATAGATATAGCAATAGAAAGCTCAAGTGTGTGTGAGAAAATTAGGATTAATTTGGTGGTAAAAAACTCAAGAAATCTCTTTTACAAGACACTCTTGAAAAACTCTCCTTTTGATATGAAAGTATTTGGCTCTAAAATAAGTGGAGATAAATATTTAGAATGGTAGGAAAAACTAGCTTGAAAACCCACTTCCAATCTTGTAGAAAACAGTCCAAGGGAACCCCAATTTATAGGCTCCCAAAATATGGCCGTTGGAGGCCAACTCAGCAGGAAATCCTGCTATCGGTCGACCGCCCGGTCGACCGGCCAATGGTCAGATTTCTGACCGTTGTGCTAGAGGTCGACCAGCCGGTCGACCGTGACCTGGATATAGAGAGCAGAAGCTCTCTGCCGGTCGACCGCCCAGTCGACCGGGGCCAGTTCTAAAGAGCAGAACTCTCTGGCGGTCGATCGGGTTGGTCGATCGGCCCTATAGTCAAACAAGGTCGTGCATGTTTGTGCACGTCGGTCGACCGCTGATTGGTAGTCAAAAGTGCATTTTTATCATCATATTTACCATCACATTTTCATATTTATTCATTTAATTCTGCACATTTATTAATAATTAGTAATTTATTGTGTGCAGGCCTCGAATTGTTATTTTAGCAATAAATAAAGCCTAAAGAGCCCAAAAGCCCAGATCCAAACCCATGTTTGAAGCCCAGGTGAAAAAGCGCAAATACAAAGAGTCAAAATGCAAATACAAGGGCTAAAAGTTGCAAATATCAGAGATTAGGGAAGGATAGACTTCTATCCAACCCTAAACACCTGCAGGATGAGGATAAAAGGCCAAGATAAAAAGAAAATTCGTGGGAAGAAAATTTGAAGAAATCTGGATTAAGAGTAACTTGATTACCAAGTTATCTCGAAAATCCAGATTAAAAGGCCAGGATCAAAATTCCAGAAGCAGAAGCCCACAGGGACGGACCAGGAGAGGTCACGCGCCAAAGCGCGTGGCCAGACGTCACCAGAGTGTCGCGGAACCGCGGCAAAAGCCGCGGAAACGCGGCACTTTGAGCTTATCCTTGGACCAGATTTCGTGGAGGTGTTGTGATGGGACTCTACTTCCTTCTGCCCTATAAATATCACCTGCATTGCAACGTACAGAGCGTCCAGAGGCGAGCCAAGGGCCAAAGTTAGGATTTTTAGGATTTTTTCCACTTTTATATTTTTATTTTCTTTTGTAAATTCTGAGAGTGGAGGAAGCTTTCATGGAGGAAAGAGTCCATGCTTGTACTGAGGTGACAGCGGTGTAAGCCAACTCTTCTTCAATTGTTAATGAAATCCATTCAAAGGTTTGTTTTTGTTATGTTTATTTGTTCATCTCTTCTATTTAATGTTGTGTTCTTGTTCTCTCTGTTTTTGTTCTCTACATTGTTTCTTTCTCTAACGTCTTGCCCTCCATGAGAACCAATCGCTTCGAGACTACCTAGCCGAAGAAGGAACCTTGATGGCCTATGGCGATGAACAGGTCTTCATAGTTGCTTTTTATTCCCTAGTTGCTTTTTATTCCATAGTTAAGAAGGCGGACGATCCTATATGCCATGCTTGTACGCCTTCTAAGAAAAGGTAAATCATCGCAATGGTTCAAACGGTAAGCAGACTGAAGAGGTAATCTTTCTTTCTTTTCTTCCTTTAGTTTAGATCCACATCTTCCTAAATTCTTCTTTTCCACTTCACTGTAAATACCTCCCATTGTAAATACCATCGTGACTAACAAAATAACTAAAAAAGATAAATTTTTAGAGAAACTTGCTTAACGCTTCCATCGCAGTCCCTCCCTGAGGATCACGACCCGCATAGCCTTGCTACCGCGGATTAGAACTGAACCTCACACTACTATTTCTAAATTTAATATCCTTATTTTTGTGTGCAGGAAAAATCAGTCAACAAATTGGCGCCGTTGCCGGGGAGGGACGGTAAGTTATCTCTAAAATAAAAAAATTTAATTTTTAACTAATTCTTTATTCTTTTCTATTTGCAGGTTTGGAGAACAGGAAACAGAAACTTATCGCAGCAGTGGACATATAGCTATCCTGTGCCTCTGCCCTCGAAGGCAGAGCACAAGGACCTGCAACTTTGCCGCGGAAACGCGGCCAGAGCCGCGGATCCGCGGCAATTGCAGTGAACTACTCACTGAATTTTTTGCAGGTCTCTGTAAATTAAAATACTGCTTACTGATATATTCTGTTTTGTTCTGTGATACACCTGTAAATTGCTAATAAATCAACAGTAAATTATTGGTTGTTAAAAATAAAAATTGATTAGACGTTTGCATATTAGGCACGTGTCTTTTCAATTATTTTTATTTACTGTTGAAGAGTGCTGGAGACGCAAGGTACGTACGCATTGCATGTAGAATAGGACTCATCTCTTGGTTGATTTTCTGCTTTGAGTGAATTCTATCTATTTATCTTGTACACTTGCACTAATTCATCTTAAGGGCATAACCCATTAACAAGATAAGGTGGGGATTTCATCACCCTTCCTTAGCCCAAAAATCATATCCCAAGCACTCACTAACCCAAGCCTAACTTAAAAAATTAGTAGACGTTGGCCCTAGGGACATCTCGGACTCAATAGGAGATTATCCTAAGGGGGAACAGTGTTGGAAGTTGACTCTTGCCAAATCAGTGTCTAGGAAGGGGATTGAGGGCCGAAAGCCCGAAGTGTGGTGGTTATTTAATTAAGGAATGTCTTTGACGGAAAACCTCCCACCATTCTTGCCCCGACCTGGCTGATTAACTTGTGGTCAAAGTCTGCACCCGACCTCCCGTGGAAAGTCTAACCAGTTAGGAGTCGTCTAGGTCATAGGTCTACCCTAACTTAGATTAGAATTTTTCTTTTTGTTGTTTATTTGTTTGTTTTCTTTGTGTTGGTGTGATATGGCATATAATAATAATTCCAATTTTAATCCATATTACACCCCTAACTATTATTCGGATATTACCAACCCGGCATACCCTAACTTTGACCAATCTAGTGTGCCGGAATGGTCTTATCCGAATGAATATAACCCACACACTCTATCTTATGACTATAATCTTCATAATAATTTCAACTCGTCACAGAGTTCATGGGGTTTCGAGTCCCCCGAGTCTAATTCTCAACCGAATTGTCCTTCATATCCATCTAGTTCACATTCTTCCCAAAATTCATACTCAGATCCACCCATTCAGAATAGAAATCCATCTATCTTGGAAATGATGAGTAGGAATGAGTCCAAGCAAAAATCACCATCAATTTTAGACATGATGATGCGTGAGTCCACCGACTCACAAATTTATCACGATTACCCGTCCTATTTTCAAGTCCAATCAGAATATGATCCACCTATCGACTATGAAGGGATGCTAGCTGCCATGACTGAGGCTAAATTAGCCCGTGATCATGACATAGATTTGATGGTGGAATGCTTACACCGGCCGGCTGATTCTGATATCGATGACCACTCGATTAGAGCCGACGAACCAAGTTGCTTGGGACAACAAGTTTCTAATTCAGTACCATCTTGTGAACTTGCCGAAACTTCAAATTCTGATAATTTGGCAAGTTTTTCCTTTCCCGAATTAGAACTCGAATGTGACCTAGATTCTCAAATGTATGATCAAGTTCAAATTCCTGAATCATATTGACTCCTGTTTTGTTACCCGACTTAGGTAATATTTTAGAGTCAGTTTTGATTCCCACATCTATCATTCCTGAACTTGAATCACCACCATTGAGTCACATTCCATTGTGGGAAGATGATTGTGGACTTGAGTTTAAATTTTTGACTTGGACCCACTTCTCGAACTTAGCCCGACTCCTGAGCCCTTACTTGATTTGAGCTTCTTCCCTGAGTCAGTATTCGTTCCCGTACTTCCCATGTCCAAGTCAATCATTCCATCTTTTCATACTCCATTTGGGACAAGGAGGTTGAGACAATTAACTCTGAAATTTATTATGAAATTTGGAAATTTGATGGGGTGAAAATTCTAAAAAATGATTATACATATATTTTAGTGGGTTATGTAAGGAAAGTTTCTGGTGGGTTCCACCAAATTATCTGTTATCTTGATTGGGCCGCATTTCGTGGACCAATTAGACCACCTCCGGAACCACCACCCTAAGGTAACTTCCGCCTTCCCTTGTTCTTTTTCATGCATATATGCATTCATTTCATACATTGAGGACAATGCATGAGATAAGTGTGGGGGTGGGCTTTACTAACATACTAACATAGGTAAAAACTAAAAAAAAAATTTCTAATCCGCGGTTTTACTAACATACTAACATAGGTAAAAACTAAAAAAAAAAAAAAAAAAAAAAAAATCTAAAAGAAATCTAAAAAAAAAATTTTAAAAAAAAATGTTATAAAAAGGAAATATTTTGACTTATTTTTGAAAGAAATCTAAGTTAGTTTTAAGGATTAGGAAAATCATGATTAGGATTTCTAAAAACTTGGTCAAAATAAATGAATTGTTTAATTTTTAGGTATAGGAGAGAAATTGAATAAATAATTAGTCTTGATTTTTACCTTAATGAAATGTGCAAACCAAATGCATATCTAGGATTCTAAGACAAAGACCTTGTGCCTCATAAAAAAAAAAAGAAGAAGAAAAAAAAAATCACCAATTAAGCTGATACATGTGCCTCAAGAAGCATAAGTATTCATGCCTAAAGGTGAGTAAATAAAATAAAATCCTTAGTTTTGGGGCCTAGTTCACTCGAATTTGAGTCCGCGGGGTGTTTTCTCACTTGGTGCCCTAAAGCCAACCGGTTTGGGAGTCATCGACTTTAAGTTCGTTACATGGGTGGATTAGAAAGCCTAAGAAAACTAAGAAATATAATATATGTATTAACACATCTAATAATCAATTAGTTAGGTATGAGGGCCTCAAGAAGCCTTGATACTTATACGAAAGAAAATTAGATGAGTTATACATGCCAAAAAATAAATAAATAAACACATCTAATAGTCAATTAGTTAGGTATGAGGGCCTCAAGAAGCCTTGATACTTACACGAAAGAAAATTAGATGATGTTATAAAAATAATAAAGAGGCATGAGAGTCCAAGTTAAGGAATTCCTAGATTCACAAGGGTGCGTATGACTTTTGGTAACGAAAAAGACTATATTAGAAATTCAATTTTAATCCTTACCTAAAATGAATAACAATTGACTTTATAAAGACTAAGTTTGAAGAATGAATAAAAATGAAGATCCTAAAAACTTATAGACTACTTAGTCTCTTCAATAATAATTCAAATATTTTTCTTTTTATGGATTTTGTGGGTGTAATCCGCTGAAACCCTCACGAGACAACACTCGTCCTCTAGGGTAACCTAGAGGTTTAACGGCTTGTTGCACGTGCTAAGTGCAATCGTGATTCCTACGAAAGTGAGTTAGGTTAGATTAACTTTTTCTTTTTCTTTGTTTTTACTCGAGGACGAGCAAAAAGATAAGTGTGGGAGTGTGATTGGTAGTCAAAAGTGCATTTTTATCATCATATTTACCGTCACATTTTCATATTTATTCATTTAATTCTGCACATTTATTAATAATTTGTAATTTATTGTGTGCAGGCCTCGAATTGTTATTTTAGCAATAAATAAAGCCTAAAGAGCCCAAAAGCCCAGATCCAAGCCCATGTTTGAAGCCCAGGTGAAAAAGCGCAAATACAAAGAGTCAAAATGCAAATACAAGGGCCAAAGTTGCAAATACAAAGAAGAGGGAAGGATAGACTTCTATTCAACCCTAAACACCTGCAGGATGAGGATAAAAGGCCAAGATAGAGAGGAATTTCGTGGAGAGAAGATTTGAAGAAATCTGGATTAAGGGTAACTTGATTACCAAGTTATCTCGAAAATCCAGATTAAAAGGCCAGGATCAAACTTCCAGAAGCAGAAGCCCACAGGGACGGACCAGGAGAGGCCACGCGCCAAAGCGCGTGGCCAGCCGACTCTACCAGGCCGCGGATCCGCGGCAAAAGCCGCGGAAACGCGGCACTTTGAGCTTATCCTTGGACCAGATTTCGTTGGCACGTTTATCCGGGACTCTGTAGCCTTCTGCACCTATAAATATCACCTGCAGTGCAACGCAAAGGGTGTCCAGCGTCCAGCAAAGGGCCAAAGTTCAGATTTTTAGGGTTTTTCCTCTTTCTTCTAGGTTAGGTTTTCTTTTTGTTTATCTTTTGTAAATTCTGAGAGTGGAGGAAGCTTTCATGGAGGAAAGAGTCCATGCTTGTACTGAGGTGACAGCGGTGTAAGCCAACTCTTCTTCAATTGTTAATGAAATCCATTCAAAGGTTTGTTTTTGTTATGTTTATTTGTTCATCTCTTCTATTTAATGTTGTGTTCTTGTTCTCTCTGTTTTTGTTCTCTACATTGTTTCTTTCTCTAACGTCTTGCCCTCCATGAGAACCAATCGCTTCGAGACTACCTAGCCGAAGAAGGAACCTTGATGGCCTATGGCGATGAACAGGTCTTCATAGTTGCTTTTTATTCCCTAGTTGCTTTTTATTCCATAGTTAAGAAGGCGGACGATCCTATATGCCATGCTTGTACGCCTTCTAAGAAAAGGTAAATCATCGCAATGGTTCAAACGGTAAGCAGACTGAAGAGGTAATCTTTCTTTCTTTTCTTCCTTTAGTTTAGATCCACATCTTCCTAAATTCTTCTTTTCCACTTCACTGTAAATACCTCCCATTGTAAATACCATCGTGATTAACAAAATAACTAAAAAAGATAAATTTTTAGAGAAACTTGCTTAACGCTTCCATCGCAGTCCCTCCCTGAGGATCACGACCCGCATAGCCTTGCTACCGCGGATTAGAACTGAACCTCACACTACTATTTCCAAAATCTAATATTCATTATTTTGTGTGCAGGAAAATTCAGTCAAAAAATTGGCGCCGTTGCCGGGGATCGAACCCGGGTCACCCGCGTGACAGGCGGGAATACTCACCACTATACTACAAAAACTCCCCGGCAACGGCGCCAATTTGTTGACTGAGATTTCCTGCACGCAAAAGAATGAAGTTTAGATTTAGAAATAGTAGTGTGAGGTTCAGTTCTAATCCGCGGTAGCAAGGCTATGCGGGTCGTGATCCTCAGGGAGGGACTGCGATGGAAGCGTTAAGCAAGTTTCTCTAAAAATTTATCTTTTTTAGTTATTTTGTTAGTCACGATGGTATTTACAATGGGAGGTATTTACAGTGAAGTGGAAAAGAAGAATTTAGGAAGATGTGGATCTAAACTAAAGGAAGAAAAGAAAGAAAGATTACCTCTTCAGTCTGCTTACCGTTTGAACCATTGCGATGATTTACCTTTTCTTAGAAGGCGTACAAGCATGGCATATAGGATCGTCCGCCTTCTTAACTATGGAATAAAAAGCAACTAGGGAATAAAAAGCAACTATGAAGACCTGTTCATCGCCATAGGCCATCAAGGTTCCTTCTTCGGCTAGGTAGTCTCGAAGCGATTGGTTCTCATGGAGGGCAAGACGTTAGAGAAAGAAACAATGTAGAGAACAAAAACAGAGAGAACAAGAACACAACATTAAATAGAAGAGATGAACAAATAAACATAACAAAAACAAACCTTTGAATGGATTTCATTAACAATTGAAGAAGAGTTGGCTTACACCGCTGTCACCTCAGTACAAGCATGGACTCTTTCCTCCATGAAAGCTTCCTCCACTCTCAGAATTTACAAAAGATAAACAAAAAGAAAACCTAACCTAGAAGAAAGAGGAAAAACCCTAAAAATCTGAACTTTGGCCCTTTGCTGGACGCTGGACACCCTTTGCGTTGCACTGCAGGTGATATTTATAGGTGCAGAAGGCTACAGAGTCCCGGATAAACGTGCCAACGAAATCTGGTCCAAGGATAAGCTCAAAGTGCCGCGTTTCCGCGGCTTTTGCCGCAGATCCGCGGCCTGGTAGAGTCGGCTGGCCACGCGCTTTGGCGCGTGGCCTCTCCTGGTCCGTCCCTGTGGGCTTCTGCTTCTGGAAGTTTGATCCTGGCCTTTTAATCTGGATTTTCGAGATAACTTGGTAATCAAGTTACCCTTAATCCAGATTTCTTCAAATTTTCTTCCCACGAATTTTCTTTTTATCTTGGCCTTTTATCCTCATCCTGCATGTGTTTAGGGTTAGATAGAAGTCTATCCTTCCCTAATCTCTGATATTTGTAACTTTTAGCCCTTGTATTTGCATTTTGACTCTTTGTATTTGCGCTTTTTCACCTGGGCTTCAAACATGGGTTTGGATCTGGGCTTTTGGGCTCTTTAGGCTTTATTTATTGCTAAAATAACAATTCGAGGCCTGCACACAATAAATTACTAATTATTAATAAATGTGCAGAATTAAATGAATAAATATGAAAATGTGATGGTAAATATGATGATAAAAATGCACTTTTGACTACCAATCACACCCCCACACTTATCTTTTTGCTCGTCCTCGAGTAAAAACAAAGAAAAAGAAAAAGAAATGAAAAGTTAATCTAACCTAACTCACTTTCGTAGGAATCACGGTTGCACTTAGCACGTGCAACAAGCCGTTAAACCCCTAGGTTACCCTAGAGGACGAGTGTTGTCTCGTGAGGGTTTTCAGCGGATTGCACCCACAAAATCCATAAAAAGAAAAATATTTGAATTATCATTGAAGAGACTAAGTAGTCTATAAGTTTTAGGATCCTCATTTTTATTCATTCTTTAAACTTAGTCTTAATAAAGTTAATTGTTTTCCATTTTAGGTAAGAATTAAAATTGAATTTCTAATATAGTCTTTTTCGTTACCAAAAATCATATGCATCCTTATGTTTTTACTAGGAATTCCTTAACTTGGAATCTCATGCCTCTTTATTATTTTTATAACTTCATCTAATTTTCTTTCGTGTAAGTATCAAGGCTTCTTGAGGCCCTAATACCTAACTAATTGATTATTAGATGTGTTAATATAATTTTTTTTTTTTGGCATGTATAACTCATCTAATTTTCTTTCGTATAAGCATCAAGGCTTCTTGAGGCCCTCATACCTAACTAATTGATTATTAGATATGTTAATACATATATTATTTTTCTTAGTCTTCTTAGGCTTTCTAATCCACCCATGTAACGAACTTAAAGTCGATGACTCCCAAACCGGTTGGCTTAAGGGCACCAAGTGAGAAAACACCCCACGGACTCAAATTCGAGTGAACTAGGCCCCAAAACTAAGGACTTCATTTTATTTACTCACCTTTAGGCATGAATACTTATGCTTCTTGAGGCACATGTATCAGCTTAATTGGTGATTTTTTTTTTCTTCTTTTTTTTTTTTTATGAGGCACAAGGTCTTTGTCTTAGAATCCTAGATATGCATTTGGTATGCACATTTCATTAAGGTAAAAATCAAGACTAATTATTTATTCAATTTCTCTCCTATACCTAAAAATTTAAACAATTTATTTATTTTGACCAAGTTTTAGAAATCCTAATCGTGATTTTCCTAATCCTTAAAACTAACTTAGATTTCTTTCAAAAAAATAAGTCAAAATATTTCCTTTTTATACCAATTTTTTTTTTTTTAAAAATTTTTTTATTAGCAATTTTTTTATAACATAGGAAAACTCCCCGGCAACGGCGCCAATTTGTTGACTGAGATTTCCTGCACGCAAAAGAATGAAGTTTAGATTTAGAAATAGTAAGTGCAAGGTGCTCAGTTCTAATCCGCGGTAGCAGGGCTATGCGGGTCGTGATCCTCAGGGAGGGACTGCGATGGAAGCGTTAAGCAAGTTTCTCTAAAAATTTATCTTTTTTAGTTAAATAGTGGTATTTACAATGGGTGGTAGGAAAGAATTGTGGAAGATGTGGATCTAAACTAAAGGAAGAAAAGAAAGAAAGATTACCTCTTCAGTCTGCTTACCGTTTGAACCATTGCGATGATTTACCTTTTCTTAGAAGGCGTACAAGCATGGCATATAGGATCGTCCGCCTTCTTAACTATGGAATAAAAAGCAACTAGGGAATAAAAAGCAACTATGAAGACCTGTTCATCGCCATAGGCCATCAAGGTTCCTTCTTCGGCTAGGTAGTCTCGAAGCGATTGGTTCTCATGGAGGGCAAGACGTTAGAGAAAGAAACAATGTAGAGAACAAAAACAGAGAGAACAAGAACACAACATTAAATAGAAGAGATGAACAAATAAACATAACAAAAACAAACCTTTGAATGGATTTCATTAACAATTGAAGAAGAGTTGGCTTACACCGCTGTCACCTCAGTACAAGCATGGACTCTTTCCTCCATGAAAGCTTCCTCCACTCTCAGAATTTACAAAAAGAAAATAAAATATAAAAGTGGAAAAAATCCTAAAAATCCTAACTTTGGCCTTGGCTCGCCTCTGGACGCTCTGTACGTTGCAATGCAGGTGATATTTATAGGGCAGAAGGAAGTAGAGTCCCATCACAACACCTCCACGAAATCTGGTCCATGGATAAGATCAAAGTGCCGCGTTTCCGCGGCTTTTGCCGCGGATCCGCGGCCTGGTAGAGTCGGCTGGCCACGCGCTTTGGCGCGTGACCTCTCCTAGTCCCTCCCTGAGGATCACGACCCGCATAGCCCTGCTACCGCGGATTAGAACTGAGCACCTTGCACTTACTATTTCTAAATCTAAACTTCATTCTTTTGCGTGCAGGAAATCTCAGTCAACAACCGCCCAGTCGACCGACCTCTGGCTCGGTCGACCGTGCGGTCGACCGGCAGAAGGCCAGAACCAACATTTTAGGGATTAAAAACTCGGTCTTTTTCTTTCAATAAAATCCCATAAATTCTCATAAATTCTACAAAAATAAGTTCATTGATATACTTTAAAATACAAACATGTTTGATTAAAAATCAAAACATATTACAAACATTTTGAACTATTTTTGTAATATAGAAGTTTTGCCTTAAACAAAAACCTGTATTTTTCAAAATTGATTTTTTCAAAACTTTTCCAAATACAAAACAAGATACTCTAAACACTTTTGAAGATTAGTGTGTATGGATATGATCCACTACACATATATGATGAAATATCAATGTTTTCGACATTAAGCTCTAAAATAAGTTTTGATAAAACACATGTATATTTTGAAGCTTTAAAAACCAAACCGGTATTTTACAAAATAAAAACTCTTTTATGAAAACACATATAAATCTTGTGTGTGAGTGTATATGAACTTGAGCAATTCACCAACTAATCTATCCTTTACATTTTATCTAAAAATAAAATCTTGACACTTACAAACATGACACAAGTCTTCTTTGAAATCTTCTCTTGAAAGTCTTCTTCTCCTTCTTGACTTGGTCCAAACCTTGATCCAATGAGCTAGACTCCTCTTGAGTACTTGATGCAATCTTGATGCGCGAGCTCTTGAATCAACACGTGCTACCTTCAAAACTTTGACTTTAAGTCCTTTGTTGAAGCTAAACACCAACTAAGATCTTGATCAAATATCTGATACTAATTAAATACAAGATCATTAGTACTATAACTACATGAGTTAATCATCATCAAAACTAGAGTGAGGGGCCTTTGGGCCAACAAACATATGAATAAGGAATGGAATAATAACTGAGAGCATCGTATAGAGAATTAGGAAAAATACAATACCAGAGTAGATGAGGGAAACTCCAGCTCCTCGCAACATGTCTGGTCTCAATCGAACACCTGATCAATAACATGAAATATCCAGTACCTGGATGTGCAAATTCAGGGTCGTCAGGAAGTGACCTAATGAGTGTGTAAAAAAAAAGAAAGGTGCTCGTGCATATAAATAGCGTGTACGTAATGATAAACAATACTGGAATAAGATAGATATAACAAATGAAACATGAACAGAAGTAATAAAGACAGTCAATACAGAAATTAAATGTCAAATCAGGTCAGGTGTCTATCACAGTCTATATATATATATATATATATATATATATATATATATATATATATATATATCATGTGAGAAGAATAAGTCATGTTAGGGTCCAGTGTATAATCAGGTGTATATTATAACATGTATATATTTATGTTCAGTCTGTAGTGTCAATATAATATTTCTGTTTTGTTATCAATTATGTCAGCGAACAGTAATTGCCACCTGTAATAGACGCATCCCATACTACACCTAGTACACATGTCAATCGAAATCCTATGTTACTGAAATCTGTAAAAGAGATATTGTCTATACTTTAGGTGGGTTTCGTACATACCCGAAACCATGGCCTAATCACCTGGCACTGAAGTAGGTCCTACCACTAGGTAGTCAATAAAATAACAATAAGAACAATACGAGATGTCAGTTATACCCTGAAATCCTACAGCGAACCGTATCTCGGCTGCGCAACCTGTATCCTGAGTCCACCCAAAATACAGAAGTTATCTCCTCCATCAATTTTCCCAATCCTGGAGTAAGTTGTCCATTATATTATAATTTAAAACAATCAATATCCATATTATTTCAATTACTGAGACGATACGGTGACAGTAACAATATCAATGATATAACAATAACAATGTGGACAATATTACTGCATAAACGGTAGAACAATGCAACAATACATGTGTTACAATCTGACAATATTTTCCCAGTAACTTTCAATAACACGAATACAATAACAAGTCTGAATACTGCTCAATAAATAGTCTTATCTAGAACTGATCAATATCTCATCCATCTGCACTAAGATACAATAGTAACTAATCCATCAACCAATAGTCCCAATACAATCATCATGAATATCAAGTATCAATCCATGTGAAAGTATCTGATATGGTAAACTATCACCTCAATAAATCAATAACCAACTATCTCATTCTTGTCGGTTTACTCTAATCTTTTATATTATCAGTATATCAGAGTCTCACATAAACAGTCAGTTATGTCTACTCATATCCTCACCATCAAATAACAGTAAGATAGTCAATCAAGATCATCACACGTTCTCACTTATATTCAAGGTCAATCACAATATCTAACATAAAGAATATACATCTCAGGTCAACTTCAAATCTAACTAAGTCCATACATAGTTCCAAGTATCAAGGTAGATTCAGTCTTTAGTAAAATAGCATCTTATTCTATCAGTCCTCAATATTTAAAAAGATTCATATCTAAATAATTACCAAACAATTGCCTCATAATACTTTACAAGAAATGTACCACTCATCTACAATATGAATTAGTTTAATCACTAGGTCCAGTCAAAGATATATCACAAATAATTCTGAATTCGAAATGGTAAACAATCTATAATGAAATAATAGGATAAGAATATCTCAGTAATAGGTTATTGAATCCACTATGGGTCTGTTTGGTTGTCGTAACTGGCCGTAATTCGTAGTTGTAATTGGTAAAGTCTTTTACAATTGTAAATGAGTTACATGTATGTAAATTTTACGGTGTTTGATTGGTAATATAAAATTGTAAAGTGAGAAAGTGTATTGTACTTTACGGTGTTTGGTTGTCGTAATGTATAAGTCGTAAGTGAAAAAGTTGACCACAAAATTAACTATTTGGTGATTTAAAAAGTTTTAATACTGCAAATAAATATTAAAAAAGTTAAATATTAAAAAATTTTAATATTAATATAAAAAAATATTACAAATTTGTATGACCATAAAATTAACTGTAACTGGGCTGTAAGTGAGTGGTAACTGGATTGCAAGTGAGTGTTAGTTGAGTTACGTAAGTCTTTTACGAATTACAGTCCAAACAAACGCCGTAGTTGTAACTGGATAGTAAGTCATTTACGAATTACGGAGTTTTACGCGAAACAAACGGCCCCTATATATCCATATGCTCAATTAATTCGTATTAATTCAGTCTACACTTTTTCTTACTTTAAGTCAATATCCACTCCAATAAGAGCCCAATAATAAATCCAAGTATCAACAGATCAATAAATCAAATAATGTTACCCATTGATAAAGTGAGTCACCATATCTCAGTGCTAAGATACTAACTCTGCATACACACACATACACATCAACAATATATAAATTTCATTCTCCATCACCAGATCCTTTCTCACCCTAATATAGTCCACTGATCCAATATATCAATGAAGCAATCTCATTAATTATTCCTCAACTTTACAATTAAATTCTCATCTAGTTATTACTAATAAGAAGGATCATGACTAATACTCATCTCCCTAGAATAATGAGACGAATCGACAATACTGCTGGTAACAGAGTAACGATATATCAATAAAATAATATCATCACAATGTAACAATTGTGACCGGCATGAATAGAATAATGTAGAATAATATATACATGTGCATGAAATATTAAGATAAAATACTAAAATTAAAATAGACCAATAAACAAACACTCACATGTAATGACGCGATTTTGGAACTGAATCACCGTCTGGTCTCTACGGCATGAACTGGTACGAATCTTTGGATCATCTTATGGGTCATTTTTCGAATCGCCAGTGATTGGGTCCATAACGAACATAAATCCAGATCGAGTCTGGGTCTTCGTTTATAGGGTTCGGAGCGCACAAACAGGTCTGCATCGCTGTAACATATAACCAAACACATATAGCCACACGTGCACATAATGCACATGTACACACCCCTATACATATATGTACGAGTATATACATACATACACATAATCATGCATACACCTAGGCATACACAATACTTACACACTTATAATCATACATACATTCATACATACATACACTCTTACATAAATATATACAACAAACATGCACACCTCCATGCATACGTAACACATATCCACAAATATACCATCACATAATAATTTATGCACCCTCAATCACAAATGACACATACATAAATACATACATAATAACATAGAAATAGAGAGGAAAAGAGGGCACACTCATGGTGCAGGAGGAGACATGGTCGGGAGAAGGTCGTGACAGAGCTCACTGGAAGAGGCGGAAGCCGCGGTGGGGGAGAAACTCATGGCCGGCCATGGAGAGTTTGACGATAGAGGAGGTGGAAGCCGCGATGATGTTGGGTGTCGCGAGCTACCGTCGGGGTCTCGCTAGAGAAGAAAGAGGAGGCCGTATGGTGGGTTGGGCTGCGAGCAAAGGAAGTAGAAGAAGATTAGGTTAGGGTTTTTGTTTAGGATTAGATGTTTATATAGGAGACGTTAGTTGGTTATGATTCTATAGTTAGGATTAGGATAATTTAAGATTAGATGGTTAGGATTAGGAGATAATGAGAAATTAGGTTAGTTAGAATTTTTACTTAATTAAGATAACTATAGAATTTAGTAGTGAGGATATATGAGGAATGGGTTGGTTAAGATTTAGATTTGATGGATAGGATTAAATATAGAGAAAGAGAGAGAGAAATACAGGGTTAGTGATTGGTAGTTAAGATATAGAATTACATAAATAGGATTTAGGATTTAATTGATAGGATAAGAATTAAATTAGTTTAAAGATTAGTTAGAATTTTATTTTCAAATGGAATTAGTTGAGATTGTGGTTTTAAAAATATGAGGCAAGTTAGAATCAGAAATGATTTTTGTTAGGATTTGAATTTGAGATAAGATTAAAATTAGATATTGGGTAATTGATTTTGATTTGGGTTTTGGTTCAAATAAAAGAAAAATATAAGGAATGAAAATGGGCTTATGGCATAGGGAAAGAAAAAATAAAAGAAACATAGGAAATGGATATGGGCTAATGGGTAAAGGTAAAGCATATGGAAATGGATATCTGGGTTTGGATTAGGCTTTGGATAAAGAATAAGAAAATGAAAGAAAAATGAAAAGAAAAATAGGTGGGCAAGAAGTGAGCTTGTCTAAGAATAATACACAAAATAAATATCAATAATATTAATAATAACAATAATACACAAAGATATTTAACAATAACAATAATAATAAACAATAGTAATAGCCATAATAATAATACATAACAATAATAATTAACACAAAATACATGCAATAAAAATATTATTGTTCATTATTAAATCATGTATTTCAAAATAGCGGTATTATCGAAATTTTAATAAAGCAGGGAACGATAAAAATCAAGTTAAAAGAGAAGATAAATCTTTATGTCACTCCTCACTGTATCATAGGCCCACCACGCTCCACTACGTGCTCTGATCTCTGCTATCAGCTTTAAAATGGAGTAATCAGCTCCAAGAGACAAAATCAGGAAATAGAATCGACAAGAAGAATAGGAATCAAGATGGAGTCAAGATTACTCTAGAAGAAAAGATGCAATCAGAAAGATCGAAAGATCAAAGAGATGGATTTTCAAAGGGAGGACAGTCAATTCCAAGTGGAGTCAATATCATTGTATGGATAGTATATGTACATTACAGTATAACTATAGCTTGTTTCAAGTTACCGATATGAACTAGGTCCTTTTTGAGTAAACCTGGCTCTCATACTAAGAAAACTCTGTTACGCCCCGCTTCCTATAATACGTGAAAACAGAGTCGCGATGAGAATCAGCGATATACATACGTGAGGAGAATACCCCACGTGTACATGCTAAGCCTAAAGTAATCCAAACAAGCTATAAAAATCTACTAAAATGAATCATGATCACTGCAATAACATATATAAGCATCCACACATGATAACATATAAATAAAGAATGGAATAATAACTGAGAGCATAATATAGAGGATCAGAAAACTACAGAATCAATAGGAATGAAAAGAAAGACAATAATACCAGAGTAGATGAGGGAAACTCCAACTCCTCGCAACATGTGCGGCCTCAATCGAACACCTTATCAATAACATGAAACATCTAGTACCTAGACCTGCAAATGCAGGGTCGTCAAGAAGCGACTTAATGAGTGTGTAAGAAAAAGAATGGTGGCCGTGCATATAAACAGGTGTACATAATGATAAATAGTACTGGAATAAGACAGATATAATAAATGAAACATGAACAGAGAGTAATAAAGTCAGTCAATATAGAAATTAAATGTCAAACAGGTCAAGTGTCTATCACGGTGTGTGTGTGTGTGTATGTGTGTGGGAAAAATAAGTATTGTTAGGGTCCAGTGTGCAATCAAGTGTATATTATAACATGTATATATCTATGTTCAGTCTGTAATATCAATTTAATATTTTAGTTTGATATCAATTATATCAGAGAACACCAATTGCCACCTGCAATAGACGCATCCCATACTATGCCTATCACACGTGTCAATCGAAGTCCTAAGTTATTGAAATTAGTAGAAGAGACATGTCTATAGTTTAGGTGGGTTTCGTACATACCCGGAACCACGACCTAATTACCTGGCGCTGAACCAAGTCCTACCACTAGGTAGTCAATAACAATAACAATAAGAACAAGTCAGGATGTCAGTCATCCCCCAGAACTTTACAGTCGAACCGTATCTCGACTGCGCAACCTGTATCCTAGGTTCACGCAAAATACAAATGTTATCTCTCCATCAATTTCTCCAATTTCGGTATAAATTGTCTATTATATTATTATTTAGAACAATCAATATCCATGTTATTTCAATTACTGAGACGATACGGTGACAGTAAAGATATCAATTATATAACAATAACAATGTGGACAATATTACTGTATAAACGGTAGAACAATGCAACAATACATGTGTTACAGTTTGACAATATTTTTCCAGTAACTTTCAATAACACGAATACAATAACAAGTTCGAATACTGCTCAATAAATAATCTTATCTAGAACTGATCAATATCTTATCCATCTGCACTAAGATACAATAGTAACTAATCCATCAACCAATAGTCCCAATACAATCATCATGAATATCAAGTATCAATCCATGTGAGAGTATCTGATATGGTAAGCCATCACCTCAATAAATCAATAACCAACTATCTCATTCTGGTCGGTTTACTCTAATCTTTTTTATTATCAGTATATCAGAGTCTCACATAAACAGTCAGTATGTCTAGTCATATCCTCACCATCAAATAACAGTAAGATCATCGATCAAGATCATCACACGTTCTCGCTTCTCTTCAAGGTCAATCATAATATCCAACATAAAGAATATACATCTCAGGTCAACTCCAAATCTAACTAAGTCCATACATAGTTCCAAGCATCAAGGTAGATTCAGTCTTCTAGTAAAATAGCATCATATTCTATCAGTCTTCAATATTTAAAAAGATTTCTATCTAAATAATCACCAAACAATTGCCTCATAATACTTTACATGAAATGTATAACTCATCCACAATATGAATTAGGCTAATCACTAGGTCCAGTCAAGTCACAGTCAAAGATATACCACAAATAATTCTGAATTCAAAATGATAAACAATCTATAATGAAATGATATGACAAGAATATCTCAGTAATAGGTTATTGAATCCACTATATATCTATATACTCTATTAATTTATATTAATCCACTCTACACTCCTTCTTAACTTTAAGTCAATATCTACTCCAATAAGAGCCCAATAATAAATCCAAGCATTAACAGATCTAATAAATCAAATAATGTTACCCATCGATAAAGTGAGTCACCATATCTCAGTACTAAGATACTAACTTGTACACACACACATATCAACAATATATAAATTTCATTCTCCATCACCAGATTTAGTCTCACCCTAATATAGTCCACTGATCTAATCTATCAATGAAGCAATGTCATTAATTATTCCTCAATTTTACAATTAAATTCTCATCTGATTATTACTAATAAGAAGGATCAAGACTAATACTTATCTTCCTAGAATAATGAAACGAATCGACAATACTGTTGGTAACAGAGTAACGATATATCAATAAAATAATATCAGAGCATCACAATGTAACAATAGTGACCGGCATGAATAGAATAATGTAGAATAATATATACGTGTGCATGAAATATTAAGATAAAATACTAAAATTAAAATAGACCAATAAACAAACACTCACATGAAATGACGCGGTTTTGGAACCGAATCACCATCTGGTCTCCACTGTATGAACCGGTACGAATCTTTGGATCATCCTATGGGTCAGTTTTTGAATCGCCAGTGATCGGGTCCATAACGAACATAAATTCAGATCGGGTCTGGGTCTTCATTTACAAGGTTCGGAGCGGACGAACAGGTCTGAATCATTGTAACATATAACCAAATACATATAACCACACGTACACATAAATGCACATGCACACACCCTTATACATATAAATACGAGTATATACATACATACACATAATCATGCATACACCCAGGCATACACAATACTCACGCACTTATAATCATGCATACATTTATACATACATACATACATACACACTCTTACATAAACATATATAACAAATATGCACACCTCCATGCACCCGTAACACATATCCACAAATGTACCATCACATAATAATTTATGCACACCCAATCATAAATGACACAAATATAAATACATACATAATAACATAGAAATAGAGAGAAAGAGAGGGCACACTCACGGTGCAGGAGGAGACATGGCCGGGAGAAGGCCACGGTGGAGCTCGCTGGAAGAGGCGGAAGCCACAGAGGAGGATGAACTCACGGCCCGTCATGGACTATTTGACGATAAAGGAGGTGGAGGCCGCAAGGATGTCAAGGTGTCGCGAGCTGCCGTCTGGGTCTCGCTAGAGAGGAAAGAGGAGATCATATGGTGGGTTGGGTCTGCGAGCAAAGGAAGGAAAAGAAGATTAGGTTAGAATTTTGGTTTAGGATTAGATGTTTTTATAGGAGATGTTAATTGGTTATGATTATATAGTTAGGATTAAGATAATTTATAATTAGATGGTTAGGATTAGGAGATAATGAGAGGCTAAGTTAGTTAGGATTTTTATTTAATTAAGATAACTATAGAATTTAGTAGTTAGGATATATGAGGATTGGGTTGGTTAAGATTTAGATTTGATGGATAAGACTAGATATGATTAAATATAGGGAGAGAGAGATATAGGGTTAGTGATTAGGTAGTTAATATATAGAATTACATAGTTAGGATTTAGTTGATAGGATAAGCATTAAAATATTTTAAAGATAAGTTAGGATTTTATTTTGAAATAGAATTAGTTGAAATTGTGATTTTGAAAATAGGATGTAGATTTAGGTAAGTTAGAATTAGATATGATTTTTGTTAGAATTTGAATTTGAGATAAGATTAAAATTAGATATTGGGTAATAGGTTTTGGCTGGGGTTTTAGCTCAAATAAAAAAATAGAAGGAATTAAAATGGGCTCATGGCATGGGCCAAGAAAAAATAAAAGAAAGAAAGGAAATGGATATGGGCCAATAGGTAAAGGTAAAGCATATGAAAATGGATACTTGGATTTAGATTGGGTTTAGGATAAAGAATAAGAAAATGAAAGAAAAATGAAAAGAAAAATAGGGGGTAAGAAGTGAGCTTTGTTGGCCCAGAGGCCCTTCACTCTAGTTTTGATGATGATTCACTCATGTATTTATAGTTTACAAATAATCTTATGATATTTAGTTTCAGATATTTGATCAAGATATTAGTAGGTGATTAGCTTCAACAAAGGTATTTTGGATCTTTCACATGTTGATTCAAGAGCTCGAGCGTCAAGATCGCATCTAACACTCGGTTGGAGTCAAGCTCGGTGAATCGCGTTTGGATCGAGTCAGCTTGGAGAAAAGAAGACCTCAGTTTGTTTAGTTTAGATTGTTTAGATCTTATGTAAAAATTAGATAGTGTTGATATGCTCAAGTTCACATACACACACAAGTTTTAAAGTTTATTTGGTTTTGATTTTTCGGTTTAACCGATATTAGATTTCAATTTCAAAAACATAGATATAAATCTTTATATGTATATTAGATTCTATCCATATATAATATGCTTCAAAGTTGTTTCAATATCATGTTTTTGTATTTACATGTGTTTTGAAAAAATTTGGATTTCCATTTCAAAGTTTGGTTTTTAGAAAATACCGATTTTGTATTTAAGCCAAATTTCAATATCACAAAAATAGTTTAAATTGTTTAGAATACGTGTTGAATTTTTGTCACACATGTTTGTATTTCAAAGATCTTATAAGAACATATTTTTATGGAATTTATGTGATTTTATGGGATTTATTTGATAATAAAAAGCCAAATTTTTTACATCCCTTAAAAGTTGGACTGGCCTTCTGCTGGTCGACCGGTCCGGTCGACCACTGCAGAAGTCAGTCGATCGGTCCAGTCGATCAATGTGCGCAAACGTGCAGGCTAGCATGGACTAGTGGGTCGGTCGACCGTCCAGAGAGCTCTGCTCTCTGAAAATGGCCCCGGTCGACCGACAGAGAGCTGCTGCTCTCTGTATCCAGTTCCGATCGACTGGGTCGTCGACCGGCAGAGAGTTGTTGCTCTCTATTTCTAGGTCCGATCGATCGGGCGTCGACCAGTGGTACAACGGTCATAAAAATGACCGTTAGCTAGTCGACTAAGCGGTCGACCAGAAGGTCATTTCTGACCTTTGCAGACTGCCAACGGGCAGAATTTTTGTGGGTTATAAATACCCACCCTCTTGAGCTGTTTTAGCTAAGTTTTTAGAGAGCAATTTTCTCACCTTTACAAGTGTTTAACAGCAAGTTTTAAAAGAGTTTTGGGCTTAAAGATTTGATCTTTATTTGTTTTAAAAAGGGTTGAAAAATTCAAAAGAAAATAAAGTCTTTGGGAATTGGTTTTTGATTTTAGAAGTTTTCCCAAGAGTGTTTCTTTATGATTTTGTTTTCTAAACTCTGTTTTTTTCTCACTTGTGCTATCTATCTATCCTATCTATTAGAATCTATTTTGTGGGAAAATTGGTTTGTGGTTGTTGATACCACCTAGAGTTGTAAACCCTTCTTACTTTGTGATATCCCTCTAGTGAGGGGTGATTGTGGAGGTTGTGTTGTTATCCCTCTAGTGAGAGGTGATTGTGGAGGTTGCGTTGATATCCCTCGTATTGTAGAGGTGATTGTGGAGTCGTGGCTTTGAGCCTTATCCCTCTTGTGTGAGGGTGATAGTTGTTTGGCTAAGTGCCCATCCTCTAAGTGTAGAGGTGATTTGTGTTATACCTTGCCTCTTGTGTAGAGGTTGTATTATTGGAGAGAGGAATTGTGTACTCCTAGTTTGTATTACCCAAATCCTCAGTGGAGGTTCCTTGTGTGGGAAGCCCTGTGTGGACGCTATAGTGGAAATCCTTCTGTGTGAAGGCGGTGACGTAGAGCAGTGGCTCGAACCTCGAAATATATCTTTGTGTTTGCATTTGATCCACTATCTCTTAACTCTCTCTCTCTCTCTCATTGTGCATTGCATCATATTGTTCATATATATATGCTTGGGGTTGATTATGTGCCATACTTGTGTTAAACCAAGAGAGCTTTACAAGCACCTCAAATCATATTTAGAGGAATTTAGAAGAGATATAGAGCCTTTTACCGGAATTTGGCTCCACTTTTTGATTACACTAAGTGTGTTACAAATTGTTTTAATTCGGCATTATTTGTCATTAGATTAGCCTTACACCTATTCACCCCCCTCTAGGTGTATTTCAATTGGTATCAGAGCTTACGCTCCTGATATTAGGTTTAACCACCTAAGAGTGAGATCTTTGTTACTAATCTAGTATTTGTATTTGCACACTTATTTGTTTACATACACTCATGAATTATCTTACCCCTCCCATGTTTGATGTTTCTAACATCAATATGTGGAAGCATAGGATGAGTATGTACCTAAAAACTCTAGATTGCATGTGTTCCTTGCCGCTACCAAGAATCTTATCTTGATAATAGCAAGCATATAGAGGCCAATGCACAAGCCCTTGAGGCACTTAGGAGCATTTTAAGCATAGAATATTTGTGTATAGTTTCTCATTGTGATTCCGCCTTTGCAGTGTGGAATACCTTGACCTCTCCAAAGCTTCAAACGTCAAACATTGTGGAGAAGGAATCTAGTGGAGGAGAATCCGAACAACATTGCTACATGGTCCGAGGAAATGACTCCTTTGAGGTACAATCGGAAACTCAACTAGATGATAGTGCTAATTCTTTCGGTGATGATCATATTGATGCCGATGCATTAAATGAAGAACTATCTATTGTTTGTGAAAAACTATTAGAAAAATACCAACTCTTGAAATAGAAAAGTTTTGCATTAAAAGAAGAAAATAGACATTTGTCTTCTAAACTTGATGTCATTTTGCAAGAGAGGGATGAGATTTCAAATGAAAGGACTCTTTGAAATCCCAACTTGAACTTGCCCTAAAAGAAAATGAAATTTTAAAAAATAAAAATGATTGTGAAAATGTTTTGAAGAAAAATGAAGTTCTATCTTCAAAACCTGTTTTTGTTTTAAAAGAAAATGATTCTTTGAAAAATAAAATTATTTTTATTTCAAAGGAATTGGATTTAATTTCAAATGAAAACAAATCTTTGAAAAATGATTTAAACTCACATGTTTGCCATGCTAGTATAGCTTCACCATCTAGTGATACTATTGCATGTTCCACCTCTTCTATTATTATCGAAAATGATATATATATGTTAAAGAAGAGTGTTAATTGTTTGGGCTCCACTTTGAGCCAATGTGCCATGAACCACACACGGTTGGAATTCATGTTTCGCAAGAAACATGCTCCTCACATGCATGCACACCATACACGGCATACACATGCTCATCATACTCACACACATGATTCAAAGTATGCTCATGTGTACACTTGTACACATTGTGGACGTAAGGGCCACCTTGCAAAATTTTGCTTTGATAGAATTAATGATTCAAATTTTGTAAATAGATTTATTTGGGTTGGGAAAGGTGCTAATTCCTATGGACCCAAAAGAGTATGGGTACCAAAAGTCACTCAAATTTAATTTGATGTAGGTGTGGGCTCTCACATGACGTGAGATACATTGGTGCCTTAAGGTGAATGCATTCCGAGCTAAACGGTTGCAATTTTGGATGCATCACTTCAAGGGGAGTTTGGTGGGAGGACCATCATGGTTTGGAGATATAGGGATAAGCCCTCTTAGTTTTGATAACAATCTTAACTCCCATTTAGTTTACATGCTTTCATATTATTGATTTTTAGCATGTTTTGGTGTTTTATGATTATTATGTTAAATATCAGGATAATTAGACTTATGACATACATGTATAGTATTTGAGATACACCCTATTCATATGGATTCATATTTTATGTTCTCACTTTAGTTTAGCTATCATGTATATTATTTCTCTAAAACATGTGCATTTAGCCTAATGATCCTATTGGTATATTTTGTTTTATACTTCATGTTTTGATTACATGTTTAAATGTAACCTTCATTAAACTTGAGTATATACTTGTACAACTAGTGAGCCACAAATTGACTATTATATGTTTGTGCTTAAGTTACACATTTGTATCCATTAGATGTACTAGTATAGCCTAGTTTTGATAATTCATGCATTTCAAACTTGTATTCCCATTTTGTACATGTTTTCATATGTTTAACTTATGTATATATTTATTTGTTTAAAACTATTGGATATACATGTACACCCTTAAGTCATTTGCCTTTTATGCAAAATTTTTTATGGACTCATTTGTGTTTAGGATAAGTATGTATACCTTTAGTTTTTGACAAAACATACATATGCCTTGAAAATTATTTTGGTGAAATTAAATTTCCATGATTTTGTTTATTAAGGATTTCATATTGAGCTTAATGATTCCCATGATTTTATTGATTACATGATTTCTACACTCACATTACTTTTATTTACTAATGATTTCTATTTTCATGAGCATATATGTGCTTTATAAACCTTGAGTGTCGATGATCGTGTGGCTTACATGTTTTTCATGAAAAATATTCATGTTGTATCCTTGCTTGAAGGATTTCTTACTAGTTTTCAAGATTATCATAAAACTAGTTGTGTATTTCTTCATTTTGGAAGAGTTTTCAAACTTGTCGAATTATTTTCAAATCCTATTTTTGCAAACCCCTTCCATCCAAGGGCGGACGGATAGGCGACCATGCCTTGTGAGCCAAATTGAAAATCTTTTTTAACATGTGCATGAAAGAGAGGTTATTATGAGTTATACACTTGATCCTCATTGTATTTTCAATTGGTACCTCAATTGATATTTTCATGTTTGTATACTCATATTTTATTTTTTTCTATATATGTATGCTTCAAACTTCAAATAGTATCAATTCCGATTGGTATCTGCATTTTCATACATATGTTTGTGATTTGATTGTGCTTACTATTATATTTATGCTAAGCTTGATTTACTCTTTAATGTCAATTATTCTTCAATTGGTATCTTATGTAAGTTTATGTATTGTTTCTATTGATATTTCATAAAGGGAGAGAAATTCCTGTTTTATCTTTCAAATTGGTATCTTTCAATAGATTCCATTTTGAATTGATATCTTACTCCCATTCTTTATATTTTATTTTGGTATATGCTAACATTTTCAATATTGGTATCATGTTTCATTTTAAATTGGTATCTATATTGATATGAGTTATGCTTACCTAAATCAATTTGGTTTTTACTTTCACTTGGTATCAAAAACTTACAAGACATTTTTTTTAGTATCAAGTTACTTTGAAACTGATTGTTACTTTCAATTGGTATCTAGGTTTCCCATATACATACATATATACATATACATACATACATACATACATACATATATATATATATATATATATATATATATATATATATATATATATATATATATATTATGAGAAAAATGTATATCAGCCTGCAGCTGAGAGAACTCTGTCAGCCTGCGGTGACGTGGCTCAAATTTGTCACCCCACTAACTTGCGGCCCGCTTATAGGAAGAAGTTAAATTACTAGATACCCCTTATGAAAAGCTACTCTGTCGGTAAAAGATAGTGGATATGTATAGTTTATTATATTTTTATATTTTATGACGTTATTCATTTTTGTGACAATTATCTTTTATAACTGCGGCCAAACTGCCAACATTTTTTTATTAAATCACGAAACTAATTTGAATACTTCTTTAAAAAAAAATTTATCTGATTTGATATTTATGATTTTTAATATAGTCGCAGTTTATTTTTTTTCGCATGTAATGTATAAAGCGATCAAGGACCTCCTATGAACTATTAAATTGGTTTTTATATATAGTATGCGGTCATAGACTGCGACTATGGTCGCACTACCGCGACTATGGTCGCAGTACTTAACGAGAGCGATAGTATAATCGCAGTTTACGTATTATTTTATATTTTTTTTGTTCTTCATTTATGACTATTGTCTGATCCTCCTATGGACTATTAAATTGGTTTTTACATATAGTATGCGATCATGGACTGCGACTATGGTCGCCTACCGCGACTAGGTCGCAGTACTTAACGAGAGCGATAGTATAATCGCATTTACGTATTATTTTATATTTTTTGTTCTTCATTTCTGACTGTTGTCTGATCCTCCTATGAACTATTAAATTGGTTTTTACATATAGTATGCGATCATGGACTGCGACTATGGTCGCACTACCGCCCTGCGACTATGGTCGCAGTACTTAATGAGAGCGATAGTATAATCGCAGTTTACGTATTATTTTATATTTTTTTGTTCTTCATTTCTGACTGTTGTCTGATCCTCCTATGAACTATTAAATTAGTTTTTACATATAGTATGCGATCATGGACTGCGACTATGGTCGCAGTACCCTCGACTGCATTTTTCTTGATGATTTTTTTTTGCTAAGTTAAATGTAATAACGGTGAATAAGTACTGATTCTATAGTCGCAGTTTACGTATGTTTTTATATGTTTTACTTATAAAGTATGAATTATTTTTACTTATTGCATGCGTAGTAGCACTGCGACTATGGTCGCAGTGTTTAAGAACAGCAGTCGCAGTTTGATATGTAATTAAAAGAGCTTATAAGTTAATATAGTGAGAAAGAGACCTTACAAAAAAAGAGAATTAAAAGCTTTTAAAAGAAGACAAAATAAGGTTGAATATCAGAAGATCAGGAAATCCTAATCCTCGTCATTATCACATCATAAGCAGATTCGTCGTCTTCATTCTTCTGCTCTTCCTGTTCATCACTTATTTCCTCATCATCTTCCTGTTTTTGAGGTTTTTTGTTTCACCGATAAACTCCCAGAATGGATCGTCTCTATCAAGCTCTTCGTCTGACCCGTTGCGAGAAAGCGAGCCTACAACATCAGAGGACATGCTTTCATCAAGCATGTCTCCGTCAAGTGGCAGAGGAATAATGTCTTCCTCACTAACCCACATGAAAACTTCATTATCCTCATGAATAGGAGGATCAGTTAATACATTATTTGATGTAGTGAGATAGTCAAAAGGAGTAAAGTCCAGACTGGTATCAGATTCACTAGAATATCCTGAAGAAAAAGGACCGGTGGGGGAACGATTGAAGTTGAAATCTAAGTGTTCAGAGGAAGAAGATGGGGAAGACATGATTCAAGAATGAATTGTTTTTTGGAAGTTTTTGAAATCAAATTGAAAAGGAAGAGCAAAAATATAGTTTTTAGGTATGAGATAATATATTAGTTACAAGCATTATATAAAGGTCAATATTGTGGAAGAACATGAATAGTAATAATAATTGTTACAGGTGAGGGTTGAGTATGGTAGGAAGTATTGGCCTAGAGGCCTTCCACTCTAGTTTTGATGATGATTAACTCATGTAGTTATGTGTACTAATAATCTTGTGATTTTAGTTTCAGATCATTAATCAAGATATTAGTTGGTGATTAGCTTCAACAAGATATTTGGAAGCTTTCACATGGTGATTCAAGAGCATGAGCATAAAGATCATATCTAGCACTCATTGGAGTCAAGCTCGGTGAATCAAGTTTTGGATCGAGTCAACTTGGAGACGGCGCTCTACAAGAAGACATCGGTACCATAGTTTAGTTTTGTGTTTAGATCCAAATTGTAAAGATTAGAATAGTATAATATGCTCAAGTTCACAACACACACGTTTCATGTTTTGGTTTTCGGTTTTTGGTTTAACCGATCTTGGTTTGCATGAATAGATATTATATCAAAATAAGTTTACATGGTTTAATGTATATTGGATTTGTTCTATATACATGCATGCTTCAACTATTTAAACAAACTTAGCTTGATAGTCTATTTCATGTGTTTTATGTTTTGGTATTTCTAACAAAATATTTTTGGAATTAAAGTCAAAAACTATGATATATATGTTTCATGTATATAGGATTATATCCATATACATCATGCCTAAATGTTGTTTAATATCATGTTTTTGTATTTGGATAAGTTTTGGACAAAATGTATTTTCTATTCAAAAATTCAAGTTTTAGAAAATACAGTTTTTGGATTTTGGTAAAAATGATAAGACACAAAAATGTTTCAAAATGTTTGTTATTTATGATGAAATTTTTATCACAAGTTTATATTTCAAAATAAAATGATAAAACTATTTTTGTGTATTTTTACAAGTTTTTATAGATTTATTAGAATAATTTTTACTCTTTTTTCTGACCCAGAACAGTGGCTGACAGGCCAGGTCGGTCGACCGCACGGTCAGCCGAACCAAGGGCCGGTCGACCAGCGGTCGACCGACGTGCACAGCCAGTGCACGTCTGGCAGACACTAGGTACGGTCGACCGGACCAGAGAGCAGTGCTCTCTGTTCTTTTCGGTCGACCGGGCGGTCGACCGTCAGCTGGCAACGGTCAAAATATGACCGTTGGCCGGTCGACCGTCCGGTCGACCGGTAGGCCATTTTTGGCAGATTTGGCTGCCAACGGCTATAATTTTCTGGGGGCTATAAATACCCCATTAATGGCCAGTTTTCTCTAAGATTTTTTGTGCGAATTTTTTCTTACTCTCTGGTGTTTTCACAGCAATCAAAAGAAGTTTTTGGACTTAAATGAACAATCTATTTGGTGTTTTTTGCTAGGGTTTGGAATTCAAAGAAAAGGGTTTTTGGGAAAAGAGTTTTGATTCAACTTCTATATCTTGGTTTCAGTTTTTCCCAAGAATTTTTTTTATGATTTTGATTTCCATTCCATTGGTTTTCTCCACACTTGAGCTACATCTACTTTCTTATTCTATAGGATCTTTGTGGGAGAAAGAAATTGTTTATGGTTGTTTGTTAGACCACCAAGTTGTAAACCCTAACTTAGCTTGGCTTTGTGCCTTTCCCTCATTGTGTTGAGGAGGTTGTGCTATTGGGTTGTATCCCTCAAGTGGTGAGGTAATCCTTGTAAGCTTTGTGCTAATCCCTCAAGTTGTGAGGTGATTGTTTGTTGGCTTGGAGTTGTGCCTCAAGGAGGAGGTTGTGTTTGTAAGGAGAGGAGTTGGGTACTCCTTGTAATTGTTATTGCCCCAAATCCTTGGTGGAGGTTCCCTTTGTGGGAGTCCTTTGTGGACAAGCTAGTGGACTTGAAATCCTTCTGTGTGAAGGCGGGGATGTAGAGCTGGGTGCTCGAACCTCGAAACATATCTTGTTGTTTGCGCTTGATCCCTTGACTCTTACTCTATCTCTCTCTCTTTACTTTGTGCCTATTGCTTTATCATATACTTGCTTGTGTGTGCATCAATAGTTGTAATTGCAATTAGTTTTTAAATTCCGCATTTAGTTCACTTGATTAGCATTATCACCTATTCACCCCCCTCTAGGTGATTTCAATTGGTATCAGAGCCTACGCTCCTGATATTTAGGTTTAACCGCCTAGGAGTGAGATCTTGGTTTGCTAATCTTCATTTGCATTGTTCATTTGCACACATGTAGTTTGCACTCATGGATAGCCCTCCTATATTTGACTATTTTAGACTTGATGTTTGGAAGGCCAATATGAGTAGTCATTTAAAAACCCTAGGACATCTAGTTTATCAAGCCACCACTGAAGAATCCTACCCAAATCAAAGCAAGCATAAGAAGGCCAATGCATTAGCACTTAGAACACTTAGAGCATCTCTTAATAAAGATCTTTTACCGGTGTTTGATCATTATGATTCGGCTTTTGCAGTTTGGAGCATATTGACTTCTCCCGAGCTACCAAGGATCATCAACAAGTTGAGAAGATCTAGGAGAGACATGTCCGACGAGCATTGCCTCATGGTCCAAGGGATAGACTCCCTTGAGGTAAAATCGGATTCTCAATTAGATAATTGCTCTAGTTCCTATTGTGATGGTTGCTTAGAAGCTCAAACTTAAATATGGAACTTGCCACAAAGCTTGAAATTTTTTTGGAAAAACATAATCTTTGAAAAAAGAATCACCTTGAATTAAAAGAAGAATTGAAGGATTTGTGCTCAACTTTTGAATCGGTTTTGTAAGAAGGAAGAGATTACTAGTGAACGTGACTCACTAAGATCTCAACTAGACCTTGCCCTAAAAGAGATTGATGTTTTGAAAAGCAAAAATGATTGTGATGATGTTGTAAAAAACAATGAGGTTTTATCTTCTAAATTGGACTTTGTTTTAAAAGATAACCTTGTTTTGAAAAATGAAATTGATTTCATTACAAAAGAGTTGGATTTAGTTTTAAAGAAAATGAATCTTTAAAAATTGATATAGATTCTCATGTTTGCCATGCTAGTGTAGCTTCCTCTTCTAGCACACCTATTGCATGCTCCACTTTATCTTCAAGTATTGAAAAAGATATAAATGTTTTGAAGAAAAGTGTTGAATGTTTGGGCTCCACTTTGAGCCAATGTACATTGAATCATACACGCTTGGAAACCTTGGTTCGCAAGAAACAAGTTCCATTTTTACATGTACACCCATCACGGCATACACATGCTCATCACGGACACAACCATAACATGTATGCTCATGTGTACACGTGTACACATTGTGGTCGAAAAGGCCATCTTGCTAGATTTTGCTATGATCGTTTACATAATGAAAATTTAGCATGTAATCTTGTTTGGGTTAGGAAAGATACTAACCCCTATGGACCCAAAAGAAAATGGGTACCAAAGACCACCTCTTTGATTTTTGATGTAGGTGGGGGCTCTCGCATATCGTGAGAGTATTGGTGCCTTGAAGTGGATGCGTTCCGTGCTTAAAGAAAACATTTGGATGCATCACTTTCAAGGGAGTTTAGTGGAGAGGACCACCATGGTTTGGAGAACTAGAGAGGTACCTTCATTGGTTTTGGTATCAATCTCTAACTCCCATTTTTTTTACACTTTTTCATGTTAATCAATTTATAGCATGTCTTATTTTATTGTTCATTATGCTTATGTCATGTTGATTAGATTAGTGTTATACATGTTTAGTTACTTGAGCACCCATGTTTTATATGGATCTATATTTAGTGTTCTCACTTTGTTTAAACTAACATGTATGCCCTAGATCTAATGCACATGCATATGCATTATGACCATTTGGATGTTTATGATTGTATGATTTTTGTTTTAGTGATTCATATTTTGATGATTAACATGTGTTGTAATAGCTAAACAATGGTGATGTGTGTTATGATCTTTTTTTTTGCCACATGTTTTGATGTTTATAGACTATTATGTATATCATGATCTAATAGCATGTGGATTTTCTTCATGATCATTTTTATGATTATCATGTTGATTTATGTCTAGTCTTATGCCTCATGTTTTGGATATACGTTTAGATGTTAGTTTTCATTAAGAGTAGGATTTATACTTGTACATATAGTGGGCCACAAATAAATCTTTATATATGTTTGTGCTTGAATGCTATTTGTACCCATTAGATGTGCTAGTATAGTCTAGTTTTGATGATTCATGCATTTTAACCTATATTCCCATTTTGGATAAGTTTCTATGATCATGTGTTTTTAACTTCATGTATATGTCTATCTTGACCACACTATTGATTATACATATACATCCCTTGAGCCACGTGCCTTCATGCATATACTTTTGTGGACTCATTATGTTTAGGATATGTATGTATACTTTAGTTTGTACATGACATACATATGCCTTGAAGCTTAAATCGTTTTGATAATTTTCATGTTTTTCATGTTTTTAGGTAATTTCAATTGAAAATGAAAATTTAGTTTTCCGTGTGTTAATGTTTTTAAGGAATTTCACATGAGCTTAATTGGTATTTTCATGATTGTGTGTTTCACATTACACTTGTTCACTCACTGTATTAGTTTACTCATGATTTGTTTTCATGAGACTATGATATGGGCATTATGGACTTTGAGTGTTTAGTGATCATGTGATTTACATGTGTTTCATGAAAAATAATTTTGTTTTATTCCTTGCTTGAAGGATTTCGTACTAGTTTAAAAGTTTTTCCTATAACTAGTTCGTATTCTTCAATGGTAGAGATTTTCAAACATACTACATTTTCAAACCTATTTTTGAAAACCCCTACCTTCAAAGGGTGGTTGGATGGGAGATCATGCTCATGTATGCTTTATAGTGAAAATCATTTTAAACTTGAACATGAAATGGGAGGATAGGTATTATGAGATATACACTTGATCTTATTATTGTTTCAATTGGTATCATTGAATTCTTTCAATTGGTATCAATCTTGACAGTTCTTTTATACTCATATATTTTTTTTATGTATGTATGCTTTCACTTCAAATAGTATCAATTTCGATTGGTATCTAAATTTTCATACATATATATATATTATTTGTGCTTACTATATCCCTATATCTTTAAGCACAAATCTTGTTTATGCTAAGGCTTAAGCTTCAACCTTATTTCAATTGATTTAGCTTTCAATTGGTATCTTAATTCGAGTCTTATCATAGTTTTTATTGGTATTTCATAAAGGGGGAGAAATCTTGTATTTCATCTTTCAATTGATATTTTGTATTCCACTCCCTTGCTTTACGATAGAAAATAATGATTTCAATTGGTATCTTATGCCTTAAAAAGAATAATAATTTCAATTGGTATTAAGATTTATGTTTAGAATTTCAAATTTTGTAATGTTTAATTTCAATTGGTATCAAGATTTTTGTTTTTCAATTGGTAAAGTTTCACCTTTAATTGGTATCTATATGCACTTCATTAACACATTTTTTAATTGGTATCATATTTGATTTTAGATAAAAAGGGGAGAACATCCCTTGATTAATTCTTTGTTTGAATAAAAAGAAGAGAAGAATATGTTTTTATTAGTTTTGTTTTTTTTTAACCCCTTTGTTGATGATTGACAAAAAGGGGGAGAAGAATTTGAGTTTATATGCATGTTTGTTTTATGTTTTTAAGTTCATTTGGTATCAAAGCATTATTTAAAGAGCATGTTTATTTGTTTAATTTAATTGGTATCTAAAGCATGTTTATTTGTTTTTGAAAATATCATTGGAAATTGGTATCTAGAGCATGTTTATTTGTGTTTACAAATTTCATTGGTATTTTCCATTGGTATCTAGAGCCATTTATTATTTATGCATATCTATGCATGTTTCATGTTTAGTATTCATTGAATATATTTATTGTTTATGTTATGCATGAGTTAAGGGGGAGCTTCTTTGAAGCTTAACTTTAATCCATGCATATATAACTCCATGAGTTTTGTCATCATCAAAAGGGGGAGATTGTTGGCCCAGAGGCCTTCCACTCTAGTTTTGATGATGATTAACTCATGTAGTTATGTGTACTAATAATCTTGTGATTTTAGTTTCAGATCATTAATCAAGATATTAGTTGGTGATTAGCTTCAACAAGATGATTTGGAAGCTTTCACATGGTGATTCAAGAGCATGAGCATAAAGATCATATCTAGCACTCATTGGAGTCAAACTCGGTGAATCAAGTTTTGGATCGAGTCAACTTGGAGACGGCGCTCTACAAGAAGACATCAGTACCATAGTTTAGTTTTGTGTTAGATCCAAATTGTAAAGATTAGAATAGTATGTTATGCTCAAGTTCACAACACACACGTTTCATGTTTTGATTTTCGGTTTTGGTTTAACCGATCTTGGTTTGCATGAATAGATATTATATCAAAATAAGTTTACATGGTTTAATGTATATTAGATTTGTTCTATATACATGCATGCTTCAACTATTTAAACAAACTTAGCTTGATAGTCTATTCATGTGTTTTATGTTTTGGTATTTCTAACAAAACATATTTTTGGAATTAAAGTCAAAAACTATGATATATATATGTTTCATGTATATAGGATTATATCCATATACATCATGCCTAAATGTTGTTTAATATCATGTTTTTGTATTTGGATAAGTTTTGGACAAAATGTATTTTCTATTCAAAAAATCCAAGTTTTAAAAATACAGTTTTTTGATTTTGGTAAAAATGATAAGATACAAAAATGTTTCAAAATGTTTGTTATTTATGATGAAATTTTTATCACAAGTTTATATTTCAAAATAAAATGATAAAACTATTTTTGTGTATTTTTACAAGTTTTTATGGATTTATTAGAATAATTTTTACTCTGTTTTTCTGACCCAGAACAGTGGCTGACAGGCCAGGTCGGTCGACCGAAAACCAAGGGCCGGTCGACCCAGCGGTCGACCGACGTGCACAGCCCTGTGCACGTCTGGCAGACACTAGGTACGGTCGACCGGCCGGTCGACCGGACCAGAGAGCAGTTCTCTCTGTTCTTTTCGGTCGACCGGGCGGTCGACCGTCAGCTGGCAACGGTCAAAATATGACCGTTGGCCGGTCGACCGTCCGGTCGACCGGTAGGCCATTTTTTGACAGATTTGGCTGCCAACGGCTATAATTTTCTGGGGCTATAAATACCCCATTAATGGCCAGTTTTCTCTAAGATTTTTTGTGCGAATTTTTCCTTACTCTCTGGTGTTTTCACAGCAATCAAAAGAAGTTTTTGGACTTAAATTGAACAATCTATTTGGTGTTTTTTGCTAGGGTTTGGAAATTCAAAGAAAAGGGTTTTTGGGAAAGAGTTTTGATTCAACTTCTATATCTTGGTTTCAGTTTTTCCCAAGGATTTTCTTTGTGATTTTGATTTCCATTCCATTGGTTTTCTCCACACTTGAGCTACATCTACTTTCTTATTCTATAGGATCTTTGTGTGGGAGAAAGAAATTGTTTGTGATTGTTTGTTAGACCACCAAGTTGTAAACCCTAACTTAGCTTGGCTTTGTGCCTTTCCCTCATTGTGTTGAGGAGGTTGTGCTATTGGGTTGTATCCCTCAAGTGGTGAGGTGATCCTTGTAAGCTTTGTGCTAATCCCTCAAGTTGTGAGATGATTGTTTGTTGGCTTGGAGTTGTGCCTCAAGGAGGAGGTTGTGTTTGTAAGGAGAGGAGTTGGGTACTCCTTGTAATTGTTATTGCCCCAAATCCTCGGTGGAGGTTCCCTTTGTGGGGTCTTTTGTGGACAAGCTAGTGGACTTGAAATCCTTCTGTGTGAAGGCGGGGATGTAGAGCTGGGTGCTCGAACCTCGAACTATCTTGTTGTTTGCGCTTGATCTTGTTTGATCTTGATCTTATCTTTTATCTCTCTCTTTACTTTGTGCCTATTGCTATATCATATACTTGCTTGTGTGTGCATCAATGGTTGTAATTGCAATTAGTTTTTAAATTCTGCATTTAGTTCACTTGATTAGCATTATCACCTATTCACCCCCCTCTAGGTGATTTCAGGAAGTGGTAAAAAAATTAAATATTTAATTGAAGATTTATTGCGGGAGAATCCGAAGAGTTCTTTTTGCCAGAGGTTTAATACTTGAAGTACAAATTAACTTTTTATAGAATTGTTTGCCTATATCTTTAGATTACGTATGGTGCACATCTTTCCTTTATCGATATTAACATTAGTGATATCTTTTTCCAGACTGTTGTTGTATCACGGTAGAAAGAATATTAATTACTTTCGTTTAATTCAGTGTAATTAATATAGTATTTTTATAAGATGTGATGTACACGAACTGATCTCAGGGTCGCATGGCTAATCTACTTTTAAAAATATAAAAAATCTTTTACATAAGGCATGCGAAAGAAGATTGCGACTTTGGTCGCAGTACTGAAGGAGGTCGCATTGCTGTACGATAGAATGCGACTAGGGTCGCAGACGTTATATAAAAAAGTTATAAAAAAGTTTTGTTATACTATGACTGCGACTAGTGACTGCGACTGTGTCGCAGTTGTCATATAAAATTGAAAGTTATATTGTATTAAGTCTGCGACCGTGGCATGTTTTTTAAATTTTCAATGCTTCTGCTTATTTTACATTATGTTGATCCAAATTTTTTTTAATTATATTTTTCGATGTAGTAAAATTACAAATTTTATAACTGTAGATATATTCAACTGAAATTTTGTTTGTTGATGACTTTATTCCAGTTTAGAATTTAAAAAGGGGTATTTTTGTCAATTTGTTTCACGATTGTTTAGGCGGGATCTTTTTTGATTTTTTTGGCGCCTACACTCTGCGGCCGATATGTGGCATATATTCAGCCACGTCCCGCCGGCTGAGAAACTCTCTCAGCCTGCCGGCTGAGGTACAATAACCCCTATATATATATATATATCTATATCAATATATATCAAAAACATACAATGTGTCATTTTCTATTGGTATCAAAATTTACAGGAATTTTTTTAAATTGGTGTCAAGATATTTTCACATTAGTATCTTTTAGTATCTTAAACTTTTTGTTTACTTTCAATTGGTATCTTCAAAATGTTTTGTTTATTTTCAATTGGTATCATGATGTTTCGATGTATACCTTCATCCTAAATTGATATATTTTTCGGTTGGTATCATAATGTTTTGATTTGTATTGCTTTTATGCAAGGAAAGCTTAACATCTTCTCTATATATAGATTCATATTGAGGTGATTGACCTTTCTTTGGTACGTAGTACACATGTGTAGTAGGAGCTTCACATCTCCTTTTATGCATTGCATATTATGCTTTATGTGGTTAGGGTTTAGTCATCTCTTTTCATATAAATGTATATATGCAGGGGGAGTTAACTTAACGTCTCTCCTCTTCATGAATATATATCACATATATATCTTTATTGTTTGATTTGTTTTCAACCTTTGTTGATGATTGACAAAAAAGGAGGAGAGAAATTCGGAGAATATTTTTTGAGTTTTATATGCATGTTTACTTACAATTGATATCATATATGCATGTTTACTTACAATTGATATCATATATGCATGTTTATTTTTACAATTGGTATTGAGCATATATGTTTTTGTTTATACAAAAGGGGAGAAGCATTCTTCACTTATGCATGTTTGTGTTGAGCATTCATTGCATATCTTATTTTATTGCTATGCATGAGTTAAAGGGAGCTTCTATGAAGCTTAACTTTAATCCATGCATATATAACTCCATGAGTTTTGTCATCATTAAAAAGGGGAGATTGTTGGTCCAGAGGTCCTTCACTCTAGTTTTGATAATGATTAACTCATGTAGTTATAGTTTACTAATAATCTTGTGATATTTAGTTTCAGATATTTGATCAAGATATTAGTAGGTGATTAGCTTCAACAAAGGTGTTTTGGAGCTTTCACATGTTGATTCAAGAGCTCGAGCGTCAAGATCGCATCTAGCACTTGGTTGGAGTCAAGCTCGTGTGAATCGCATTTGGATCGAGTCGGCTCGGAGACAAGAAGACCTCGGTTTGTTTAGTTTAGATTGTTTAGATCTTATGTAAAGATTAGATAGTGTTGATATGCTCAAGTTCATATACACACACAAGTTTTAAAGTTTATTGGTTTTGATTTTTCGGTTTAACCGATATCAGATTTTAATATCAAAAACATAGATATAAATCTTTATATGTATATTCGATTCTATCCATATACAATATGCTTCAAAGTGGTTTCAATATCATGTTTTTGTATTTACATGTGTTTTAAAAAAAATGGATTTCCATTTCAAAGTTTGTTTTTTGGAAAATACCGATTTTGTATTTAAGCCAAATTTTAATATCACAAAATGATTCAAATTGTTTATAATATGTGTTGAATTTTTATCACACATGTTTGTATTTTAAAGATCTTATAAGAACATATTTTGTGAAGTTTATGTGATTTTATGGGATTTATTTGATAATAAAAAGCCAAGTTTTTTCATCCCTTAAAAGCTGGACTGGCCTTCTGCCGGTCGACCGTCCGGTCGACCGCTATAGAAGTCGGTCAACCTGTCCGGTCGACCAACGTGCACAAACGTGCACGCCAACATGGACTGGTAGGCCGGTCGACCGGGCGGTCGACCGTCCAGAGAGCTCTGCTCTCTGGAAATGGCCCCGGTCGACCGGCAGAGAGCTGCTGCTCTCTTTATCCAGTCTGGCGACCGGGCGGTCGATCGACAGAGAGCTGTTGCTCTCTGTTTCTAGGTCCAGTCAACCGAGCGGTCAGACCGGTGGCACAACGGTCATAAAAATGACCGTTGGCCGATCGATCGGGCGGTCGACCGGAAGGTCATTTTTGACCTTTACAGACTGCCAACAGGCAGAATTTTTGTGGGTTATAAATACCCACCCTCTTGAGCTGTTTTAGCTAAGTTTTTAGAGAGCAATTTTTTTCATCTTTACAAGTGTTTAACAGCAAGTTTTTAAAGAGTTTTGGGCTTAAAGATTTGATCTTTATTTGTTTTAAAAGGATTGAAAATTCAAAGAAAAATAGAGTTTTTGGGAATTGGTTTTTGATCTTCATTTCTATAGCTATTGTAAAAGTTTTCCCAAGAGTTTTTCTTTGTGATTTTTTTTTCAAACTCTTTGTTTTTCTTACACTTGAGCTATCTATCCATCCTATTTATTATGATCTATTTTGTGGGAAAATTGGTTTGTGGTTGTTGATACCACCTAGTGTTGTAAACCCTATCCTCTAGTGAGAGGTGATTGTGGAGGTTGTGTTGTTATCCCTCTAGTGAGAGGTACTCGTGGAGATTGTGTTGATATCCCTCTTAGTGTAGAGGTGATTGTGGAGTTGTGGCTTTGAGCCTTATCCCTCTTGTGTGAGGCTGATAGTTGTTTGGTTAAGTGCCCATCCCTCTAAGTGTAGAGGTGATTTGTGTTGTGCCTTACCTCTTGTGTAGAGGTTGTATTATTGGAGAGAGGAGTTGTGTACTCCGATTTGTATTACCCAAATCCTCAGTGGAGGTTCCCTGTGTGGGAAGTCCTGTGTGGACGCTATAGTAAAAATCTTTCTGTGTGAAGGCGGGGGTGTAGAGCAGTGGCTTGAACCTTAAAACATATTTTTGTGTTTGCGTTTGATCCACTATCTCTTAACTCTCTCTCTCTCATTGTGCATTGAATCATATTGTTCATATCATATATATGCTTGGGTTTGATTGTGGGCCATACTTGTGTTAAACCAAGAGAGCTTTACGTAGCACCTCAACTCTTATTTAGAGAAATTTAGAAGAGATACTCCAGAGCCCTTCACTAGGAATTCGGCTACACTCTTTGGTTACACTAAGAGTGTTATAAATTTATTTTAATTCCGCATTATTTGTCATTAGATTAGCCTTATACCTATTCACCCCCCCTCTAGGTGTATTTCAAGCTTGTCTAAGAATAATACACAAAATAAATATCAATAATATTAATAATAAGAATAATAACAATAATACACAAAAAATATTTAACAATAACAATAATAATAATTATCAATAGTAATAACCATAATAATAATACCTAACAATAATAATTAACACAAAATACATGCAATAAAAAATATTATTATTCATTATTAAATCTTGTATTTCAAAAATAGAGGTATTACATTTTGAAAATAGAATGTAGATTTGAGTAAGTTAGAATTAGATATGATTTTTGTTAGGATTTGATTTTGAGATAAGATTAAAATTAGATACTGGGTAATAGGTTTTGGTTTAGGCTTTGGCTCAAATAATAGAAAAATAAAAGGAATGAAAATGGGCTCATGGCATGGGCCAAGAAAAAATAAAAGAAAGATATAAAATGGATATGGGCTAATGGTAAAAAGTAAAGCATATAGAAATGGATACTTGAGTTTAGCTTGAGCTTAGGATAAAGAATAAGAAAATGAGAGAAAAAGGAAGAGAAAAATAAGGGGCAAGAAGTGAGCTTGTTTAAGAATAATACACAAAATAAATATCAATAATATTAATAATAAGAATAATGACAATAATGCACAAAGATATTTAACAATAACAATAACAATAATTACCAATAGTAATAACTATAATAATAATAATACATAACAACAATAATAATTGACACAAAATACATGCAATAAAAAATATTATTATTCATTATTAAATCTTGTATTTCAAAAATAGAGGTATTACATTCTTCCCATCTTATAAAAATTTCGTCCTCGAAATTTCAATAAAGTAGGGAATAATAAAAATCAAGTTAAAAAAGAAGATAATCTTCCATGTCACTCCTCACTGTATCATGGGCCCACTACGCTTCCGCTGCGTACTCTAATCTCTGCTACCAGCTTTAAAATGGAGTAACCTGTTCGAAGAGACAAGATCAGGAAATAGAATTGACAAGAAGAATAGGGATCAAGATGAAATCAAGATTACTCTAGAAGAAGAGATGCAATCAGAGAGATCAAAAGATCAAAGAGATGGATTTTGAAAGGGAGGACAGTCAATTCCAAATGGAGTCAATATCATTGTATGGATAGTATATGTACATTGTAGTGTAACTATAACTTGTTTCAAGTTATCAGTATGAACTAGGTCCTTTTTTGAGTAAAATGACTCTGATACCAAGAAAACTCTATCACGCCCCGCTTCTCAAAATACGTGAAAACGGAGTCGCGACAAGAGTCGGCGACGTATATACGTGAGAAGAATACCCCACGTATACACGCAAGTCTAAAGTAATTCAAACAAGCTATAAATATCTACTAAAATGAATTATGATCACTGCAATATCACATATAAGCATCCACACATGATTACATATGAATAAGAAATGGAATAATAACTGATAGCAAAGTATAAAGGATAAGGGAAACTACAGAATCAATAGGGATGAAAAGAAAGATAATTATATCAGAGTGGATCTCGCTACATATCCGATCTCAATCGAACACCTGATCAATAACATGAAACATCCAGTATCTGGACGTGCAAATCACGGATCGTCAAGAAGCGAGCTAATGAGTGTGTAAGAAAAAGGAAGGTGCTCGTGCATATGAACAGTGTGTACATAATGATAAACAGTACTAGAATAAGACAAATATAATATATGAAATATGAATAGAGAGCAACAAAGTCATCAATACAGAAATCAAATGTCAAATCAGGTCATTTGTCTATCACAGTTAATATATATATCACGTGGGAAGAATAAGTCATGCTAGGGTCCAGTGTACAATTAGGTGGCTATTATAACATGTATATATTTATGTTCAATCTATAATGTCAATATAAGATTTCAGTTTTGTTATCAATTATGTCAGCGAACACCAATTGCCACATCTAATAGACACATTCCATATTACGCCCACTATACGTGTCAATCAGGGTCCTAAGTTATTAAAATCAATAGAAGAGACATTGTCCATGTTTTAGGTGGATTCCGTACATACCCGAACCACGGCCCAATCACCTGGCGCTGAATCATGTCTATCGCTAGGTAGTCAATAATAATAACAATACTCACAGTATCACCGTGGAATAATACTCACTGTAACACTGTGGAACAATAAAAAGATGAGATGTCAGTTATCCCCTAAAATCTTGCAGTGGAACCGTATCTCGACTGCGCAACCTGTATCCTATATGAAAAACACCTAGAGGGGGGGTGAATAGGTGTAAGTGCTAATCTAGAATACAAATGCAAAACTATGTGCGCTAAATGCGGAAGCTAATGCAAATCTTGCACAACCTTAATACAACACAACAATGTAGCCGAATTCCCCGTGAAGGGCTCTAGACTAACTCCTCTTGATTCCCCTTGAATGGGTTGAGGTGCTATGTGAAGCTCTTGTAGGTTAAGTATAAGTTAGGCACACACACAAGCAAGCCAAGCAAATACAATATATAGCAATATGAAATAATGCAAGGCAATATGAATTATGCTCAACACACGCAAATATGATATGATATGAAGTATGATGCTTTGCACAAATATAAGAGAGAGAGTTAGAGAGACAATGGATCAAAACGCAAACACAAAGATATGTTTCGAGGTTCGAGCACCTTGCTCTACATCCCCGCCTACACCACCGTGTAGGATTTCCAATCCACTATCTCCCACCGAGGGAACCTCTACCAAAGAGGATTTGTTACAACACTAGGAGTACCAAACTCCTCTCTCAAACACCACCTCACAACCGAGGGGTAGGCCCGTAGCCAATACAACAACCAACCAACACCTCTACCGAAGAGGGTTTACAACCAAACTCCACCTCTCACTAGAGGGAGCAAACCAATCACCCGATCACCTCTACTAAGAGGGATACAACAAGAATAAGGGTGTACAACAAGTGGTTGCAAAAGACCACAAACAATCTCTCTTCTTTTTTTTCTCTTTTTCCACAAAAACAAGATCCTAATAGATTAGGATAGTATGATAGCTCAAGTGTGAAAACTAGGTGTTTTGAAAACAATCAACAAAGAAAAACACTTGGGAAAATCCTTGCAAAAGATATAGAATGAAAACCAAGACAAATCTCCCAAATTCCTATTTTCTTTGATTTTTCTAAAAACTAAAACAAAAAAGATTAAGTCTTTTTAGCACAAAAACTATTTTGAAAACTTGTTTAAACACTAGAGAAACATAGAAATTTTTCTCCTTAAAAACCTTGGCCAAAATCCCAAAGAGATGGGGTTTATA